>CM076573.1:399043386-399184707 GCA_034641835.2 Pinus albicaulis
AGGCTCTTCACTTGCCTTGAGCAAGAATAGGTGCTATTATTCTGATTATCCATTGTATTTCATTATATTCTCAGATTAATAAAATGGCTTAGCATTCCCGGCATTTTATGTGTATTTGCTTTATGTTCTATTTTCGGCATTTTCTATATTGTCGTATGCTTGTATTGCTGTTTATTTTCCATTCGGGATATTACAGTGGTATCAGAGCATAATTCTGGCTCAGCCTGTGGTCTATGACATTGGGAAAGAGATCATACAGAGGTTTGCTGGAACTTTGGAGAGCAATAGCAGTTGCAGTACCAAAAACGAAATTGGAAAAAGGGCCAAAATATAAAGGGTCAAATTTTGAAGGTTGGAATTAGAAGAAACCATTTCTGGGTTTTTCTGGGTTTTGGGCAAGGATCACCTTCCCAAATTCCTAGACTTTTCTGAGCAGTTTTCAGTGGGTAAATCGGAGGTCGAAGTCAAGCAGTAGTATGGTTTTGCAGAAGTCGTGCAGTTCATGAGGAGCCTGTAGACACATAGCAGAAAGAGCTGATGGCAGGTGATGATGGTCCAAAGAGATTTGAGGAGATGCTCCTCAAATCAGTATAGGATCTGTCGAGACAGATGGAGACGATGGGACAGAGAATCGCTGCGATAGAGGTTAGGCAGCGTGAGATCCCAAGGGGGTTTCAAGTTGGTGAGGGATCAGGCACATCCTACCATATGCCGGAGCGTGAGGCTATCCCCATTACGGCATCGCATGCACCCACGCGATCCACTATGCCCACGTTCCTAGCGGAGGACACAGGGGCAGGAGCACAGCAAGAGCCCGAACCGGGCCACATGGGTGACTATCTTGCAGAGTACCGGACATACGGGCCGGAGTTCAGAGATCTTATCTCATTCAGAGATTTTGTTCAGCTCTAGCGGGATAGCAGACCTCACAACTTTCGCAGAGGGAACAGGCGCTCACATGATGGGGGCTTACAGCGCACAGTGGACAGATCCCATCTACCGACATTTGACGGGTCATCCAAGCGTCCAGAAAAAGCTTGGGTGGAGAAGTTGGATACCTCTTTCCAGCTTGACCGAGTATCAGAGGGGGAAACCATCAAAATGGTTACCTCGCACTTGGAGGATGAGGACACACAGGATTGCAGGGAGTCCAAAGTTACACCTAGTGTGACACAGGATTCACCCTCATTAGAGACCTCCTTGGCCATGTCGGTTGATGCGGTAGTGGAGAAGGTAGAGCCTACCCCAGTAGAGCCATCCATTGAGGTGATGACGGGAGTCGCGTCCGAGTCTTCGGTTGGTAGCAACACACAGACGGGTGCAGTGTCAGGAGATGTATCCACCTTCGATGAGGCACTAGGAGATACAGAGGTATCGGATGATGGTCGCAGACAGCGGTATCATCGGCTTCGGGCAGACCTTCGAGTTTTGAAAGGGAAGGCCACATCAGTTCGGGAGGCCATTTTGTTGCAGGACATGGAGCTGGAGGGCATGAGAGTGGCTTGTGCTGAGTCAGCTACCAAGTTGGCTCGCATTGGGGAACGATTGGATTCCCTAATGGTACAACCAGGGGGCACATTGCAGCATCAGATCATTCCCCTTCAGGCATGCATGGACGGGACTAGCAGCATTGTTGGGTCACCTCTTCCCATTGGAGAGAGTGAGACGGAGCCACCTAGTCAAATCTCATATGTTGACTTGGATAACGGTATGAGATGATCAGAGTTGCACAGGATATGGCATCCGCATGTTGAGGTTGGATGGCGAGAGATTTTGAGTTGGTACTCAGTGGAGTGGGTTTTGGAGATAGTGGTGGACCCAGGTGTAGTTCAGCAGGAGTTCCTAGGTGTTGGGCATACAGGGACCCCAGATTGGCATTGGGATCCAGGTGGGATCACCTATCATTTCCCAGGCAGGTCAGTTGACTATGTCTTGGAAGATACAATTGGCGTAGTAGCAGAGCATGCGCATTCGCTAGGGGGGTGTCGATCAGCTTCTGTGGCCAACCAGTTTATGAGCAGACTCCCTAGGTTGTCTTGGTATGACACTCATACACGGGATCACGGGGTGGTCAACATACCTTGGCAGGATCTTGTCAGAGGAGGTGGCATTAGCAGGCCACCAGATGGCGCCTTGTATGGGGCCAAGTATTCTTCACCTTTGTGTGGGATACAGGAGACGCAGCGGAGCCGAGCAGTGGTGGTAGCACTACTGACACATAGAGAGATTCACTTCTCGGACCCCTCGATGAGGATTTGGAGTGATGATCCATTCGTTGGTGGGTATAGTGATGCGACGGTGGAGACGATGATACCTTCTGGGGTTAATCCGACATGTAGAGGCACAGCTCTAGGTCATCACATCCAGGGATGTGTGGGAGCCTCTAGCATTGAGCAGTGGACTACCGATGGATATGGAGTTGCATGGTGGTGTACCGTAGAGTGTGGGACTGCATTGTGGAGTAGGAGTGTCCTACATCACATTGAGAGCACGTGGAGAGTGACCGATGCCTGGACACAGTCGTGGCACGAGACGGTACAGGGTGGTACAGTAGTAGCATGGGGTGTCCAGCAGTATTCAGGGGAATGCCTCAGTGTGCAGTGGCATGTTGAGGAGTACATGGATGATCAGTGGTATGCAAAGGCGTACGACGCTACACAGCAGGGTCTTAGAGTATTGCATCCAAGGAGACTCACAGACAGGGACACTGGGCTTACCTTTGGGGGTATTTCACCCAGGATCAATGAGGAGACAGAGGAGCGATACTTGATGGTACCTGTGGGGACTCACACACCCTACCCCCTTCTACATCACTCATGGGCACAGCTGATTTTGTTGTTGTCCTTTGGCACCTCGAGCATGAGCAACAGGGTACGTGAGGCACACCCAAGATATTTGGATGGCCCTCAGCACACTAGACGAGGGACTTCTCAGCAGTGGCACTGGGTCAGTGCGCTAGTTGACAGCTATAGTATAGGGGATGAGATGATCCTCTGTAGTGGTGGCACATCAGTCATTGTTGAGCCTACGCTTGGAGAGAAAGTCGTGAGGGAGGCATGCGTCACTTTTCCCTCAGAGCATGTTGAGATCATGCATGGGCAGAGGATACTGGGTACAGCAGAGGTAGCATCCCTGTATGTGTCTGGGCTCCAGACATTATATCGACACTTTATCGCGAGAGTGGATGGCATGATCAATGCAGATGAGATGGCGGAGGAAGAACAGGAGGGCATTCCTTCTATATGCCAGGGTGAGGACTCTTTTCCATATGAGTCCATAGGATCAGTTGAGGACGCTTCTAGGGAGCGACAACAGTCATGCAGAGATGGTGATAGTAGATCGGAGCTGCATTCTAGTGTCCAGGGTGGACAGTCACGGGACTCTGCGGGACATACTCTGGGCGAAGAGTCACTTGTGACGATTCAGCTAGAGCAGCAGGTGATGGAGCCTGAGTCGACAGAGGAGGACATTACTCACATCAGGCATGATAGTCCTTTGAGGGAGAGCCAGATGGAGGCTCACATCGAGACTATGATGGATATGCAGCTAACTGCGGGGTCAGCCATTGAGGAGCAAGAACAGTCAGATGCATTGACATCGAGTATGATGACAGCAGTTGCAGATCCATATCCTCTAGAGGTGTTGGAGGTTGATGGGATTGTTCCGCAGGAGGCTAGTAGACAGCAGGAGCTGTTGGATATGGTGGAGCATTCATCTTCTGGCCGACACATTGATGAGATATAGATAGATGTACATACAGTCGGTCGAGCTACAATATTTTCAGTGAGTAGTACTCTCCAGGAGTACATCGATGGAGCTTGCAGCATATCTTGCCCACTTTGGCCCATTATAGAGAGAGGGGTTTCCTTCTATAGGCAGCTCTCATTGGCAGACAGGGCAGAGCAGTGGGAGTTGATTACGGGTTGGCGGCAACACTTTAGGTGTGTTCCATATGCCGTTGTTATTGCTACATTGGATTCTTCTTCCAGGATGGACTGGCGGGAGATCATGAGTTGGTACCCTCTAGATGGTATGGTATTCTTCATAGGGAGCACAGCGGAGCAGGGGCCCCTGGACATAGTAGATGTTACAGATCCCAGTTGACAGGAGGGCACCGATTCTTATTACTTCAGGACTCTTTCCCAATTTCAGGAGAGCAGGATCAGCATGGGATTGAGTCAGGACGTGGATTGGAGAGAGGTGATGAGTTGGTATGCAGTTGGAGAGGCAGCATATGCAGTTACAGGTACATCACAGCAGAAGCCCGGGAGCAGTGATGCTTGTTGGTGGTCTTCACCTCTTAGAGCATCACTTATAGCCAGAGGCAGTGCACAGTCCGAGGCATGGGACTTGGGCGATTATTTGCCACGATGGCGATGCGGGATCCGGGAGACATACGAAGGAACAGAGAGGTCACTTTGCATCCTACAGCCGAGATATCTCTTCGTACGTGTGATGCGGAGGTCGCAGAGGTTTCGGGACCCGTGCACATTTGTGACAGAGCCACCGCCTAGAGATGATTGTTTGTCTTGTTGTTGCTTGAGGACAAGCACTTGCCTGGGATGAGGATGCCACTTTATTTAAGCGTACTTTACAAAAGATCTGTATCAATTCATTTTCGAGGGCAAGCAACATTTTGCTTGGGATCAGAATATTCCTAATTAGCGACAGCGAATTGGAATATTCGACTTTGTATTGTTTTGCCATATGTGGTTTGTAGATAAATAAAAAAGTGAGTAGAAGGGGGTCTAACTCACTTTAGTGGGATAAAACACCTTCCTAGTAGCACAACGTTGTAACTTAAGGGGGGAGCCAAGGGGGGCCACACACCACGGGGAGGAGAGAGAGACTACGTTGGTTTTGGAGGGAAACCACTGCTATAAAAGGTGGAGGAACCTCCTCATTTGGGGCATTCTTGTTGTTGATGATATTTGAGCTAGACTTTTGTCTTCTTGAGCACGCTTGTTGTTTAGCCTGTCTCCGCAAAGACTGCTAGTGCTGCTTGAGCGTCTCCTGGCCGGAGACCCGCCTTAGCCCCGGGGGACTTCGAGTGCCTGCTCGGGTAAGGTTACTTCTTCAGTCTTTAGCGAGAGATTTGGTTGGTTGTTTTGCTGAGGAGCTGGGCTTTTCTTGAGACTGCGCAGTCCCTGAGAGAGAGGACGCAGTTCTACTTGGAGGTGTTCCGGTGGATTTCCCCGTGAGGAGTTTCGCCGGATATCCGTGTGAGTGAGACCGAGACCGCCCAGGGGAGGCTTCCTGAGAGCCTAGTAGTCCCAACAGCTTTTCATCCTTGCATGTGTGCGCCCGAGCCTTGGCAGGTAGCGGAATTCCTCGAGGAGGCTTCGAGGTGGATTCTTCGAGGCTAACCATTTTTGCAGGGTTTTGGCTTATCCCGGTGGTGAGTACAGGTGATCTGCAGATTTTCAGCTCATTCCGGCAAGGGGATCAGCCCCTAGCTTCAGTCCATTCCAGCAGCAGCAGTTTTACGGCAGTTTTCTAGCAGCTGGGACGCAGTTTCTTGTAGCAGCCATTTCCTGTCTTTCTGAGAGAGTTCTTTACTTGCCTTGAGCAAGAATAGGTGCTATCATTCTGATTATCCATTGTATTTCATTATATTCTCAGATTAATAAAATGGCTTAGCATTCCCGACATTTTTATGAGTATGTGCTTTATGTTCTATTTCTGGCATTTTCTATATTGTCGTATGCTTGTATTGCCGTCTATTTCCCTCGACGTACATACTTAACTCCGTGGTGCTTCGCCCCACCTGAATGATGTTTGAGTTGCCCACCTCTCATTATCCGTGCCCCCGTATGCATCCTACCCATTGTCAGGTGGCTACCATGGTTTGACTCTCCTATCCGTGCCAATGAGGTGGGAAAAGCTAGAGACTAGTAGCAAAGACTGATGGACGCATCAGAGATTGTCGTACTCTCTATCTAGAATGGCACGGTCCAACCACTTGATCTGGGATCAAGTATAGTGAGGTTTCAGACCTCCAACTGACTTCGGGTCAGGTAAACCAACTTCGAGTTGGTATGAGACTCTTTGTGAGTTTGATAGAGGTTTCGAACCTCTGGGCTGAATCTGTCAGCCGAGGAATGATGTCTTTGTGACTGACCCACTTCTGTTATGAAATAAAGAGGCTAGCAAAGCAAGTTACGGCAGGATGATGCACGATGTTTGTTTGCACAGGTGGATGGAGTTCTCCCTAGTTGAGAGGGAGTGTTAAAATTAGACAACTAGGTCCAAACTCCATGTTGTGATGCTCAGATGAAGATACCAATATTTTTATTGGGTTCCTCTTTCGGAGAGGTGTAAGATCGATATAAAATTGATCTTAATCTGATGAGCAGAACATTTATTTTGAATTTATTTTTAATAATTTCAAATATGTGCAGGTTGGCCTTAAGGTTTTTCACCCCCAGCGGATGTGTCAGACACCTCAATGATGGATATATATACAGTCAAAGTTGGAGATCATTTCACTCATCTCAACACACATCTTCTCCTCTTCTGATTTAGTACTAGCTCCTTGGAGGCAATTCCAGTTCACACGTGGGAAGAAGGACGAATTACTACAGCCAGGAAGAAGGAAAAAATTACTGCAGCTAGGGTTCCACGCAAGTTTGACCAGTGTTGACTTTGGTCAACGCATGGTCCGAAAGGGCTGAAAATTGGTGGAGTTCGATTTTGGAAGGCCATACACATTGGCATGGGAACCGAGGTCAAAAGGTTGACCAAAGACCTTGTTGCGTTGACTTTATTGCTGCTGCCTTGTGTTGACTTTTCTGGACAACGTTGACTTTTCTGGGGTTGACTTTGGGTTGACCAAGTGACTGCTTTGAGGGCTGTTGTGACACAAGCTGGGTTGGTTGACCAAGAAGACTTTGCTGGTTGAAGCATCCTGCTGACCGCCGTAATGCACCACTACATTCTTCTGTTTCTGGTTTGTCTTCTATAGATCCTCGGGTATGTTCTATCAGCGTTTTACTTGATTTTGCTGTAGTGAAAAGTAAAGTTGCATCAAGCATAGAACATCTACATAAATTTACAAGAACTCTCCAGAAGACTATCACAAGTGTTCCAGAATTGAGCACCAAACGGGATGATGTATACAAGGGGTGTGTAGTAGGGAAATATGCCAAGGCAACATATGAGAGAAGCAACAATAGGGCCAAGGGTGTGTTGGATCTAATACACTCAAATATCTGCGGACCGATGTCCACGAGAGCTCTTAGTGGTGCCGAATATTTCGTCGCCTTCATTGATGACCATTCCAAGAAAACCTGAATCTACTTCTTGAAGACCAAGGATGAAGTCTTCAGTCGATTCAAAGAGGTCAAAGCTCTGGTAGAAAATCTGATAAGGAAGCGGGTCAAGGTATTGCGATAAGATAATGGAGGTGAATACATAGACAAAGAATTCACCGGATTCTGTGCAAGGGAAAGCATCAAAACAGAATGGACAGCTCCATACAATCTGGAACAGAATGGAGTCGCAGAAAGGAAGAACCAAACTATTGTTGAAGCAACCAGAGCTATGTTGTATGACCAAGACAAGCCCAAATTCCTGTGGGCTGAAGCATGTAATACAGTTGTCTACATTCAGAACAAAACTCCTCACATTGCACTAGGAAAGATCACGCCTGAAAGTGTCCTCACTGGCAGCAAGCCCGAAGTGAGTCACTTTAGGATCTTTGGCAGTACAGCTTACTGTCACGTATCCAGTGAGAAGAGGAAGAAGTTGGAGATGACTGCTGAAAGGGGGTATTTAGTAGGATACAGCTAGAATGCAAAGGCTTATCGCATCTACATTCCTGAGAGTAGGAAAGTAGTGGTGCGAAGAGATGTGAAATTTATGGAGGAGAAAGCCTTCAGAAGATCACGAGAATTGCCTTCTGCTACGCAGTCAGAGGAAGAGCCTCTGGTCCAACCCCAGCAACTAGCAGCAAAAAATTCAGTTGCCTCTCCAAGGCATGGTGATCCAAAGGATGGGTCTCCTGAGGATTTGCAAGAAGGAGAGCCGGTAAATCCACCCACCACTAGTGGAAGAACGAGCAACGAACTTCGACAGATCCTGAAGGATGCAGAGAATTTTGTCAGAAATCCCCGAAATGAGAAGAGACAACGTAGGCAGCCTGAGAGGTACCAAGCCTTGGTTGCTCAAGTCAGAGAACCCTCTAGTTTCCGGGAAGCTTCTCAGCACCAGGTATGGGTTGATGCAATGGTGGAAGAGTACAGTTCCATCATGACAAATGATGTCTGGGAAGTAGTACCCAGACCACAAGAGAGATCTATTGTAGGATCTAGGTGGATCTACAAGATCAAGCATGCTATGGACGGTAGCATCGAGAAATTTAAAGCCAGGTTCGTGGCTAAGGGGTATGCTCAGAAGGGAGGAATAGACTATGAAGAAACCTTCGCCCCAATAGCCAGATACACATCTATCAGGTCCATGATATCCCTTGCTACGCAGATGGGATAGGAAATTCACCAGATGGATGTCAAGACGACATTCCTGAATGGTGTGATAGAAGAAGAAGTGTATATAGAACAACCAAAGGGCTTTGATACACATGATCAGAAAACTCATGTGTGCAGACTAAAGAAAGCATTATATGGACTGAAGCAAGCTCCCATAGCCTGGTATGGTCGGATTGACAACTATCTACAGTAGATGGGATTCGTCAAGAGTGATGCAGATACCAAGCTCTACTATCTGAGAGTAGGGAGTGAGCCATTAATACTAGTATTATATGTGGATGATCTGTTCTTGACAGGATCATCCAGGCTCATCACAGATTGCAAGAAGAATTTAGCTAAATAGTTTGACATGAAGGATCTGGGACGTATGTACTATTTTCTGGGGTTGGAAGTTTGGCAGCAGAATGGGGAGATCTTCCTTGGTCAAGGAAGATACACTACAGAGATTCTGAAGAGATTTTAGATGGAGGATTGTAGACCCATGAACACTCCAATGATTACCAATTGGAGGAAAATCGACACGTCCGATGATGACGAAGTTGATTCTACGCTGTACAGAGAGCTCATAGGGTCATTGATGTATCTGGTAAATACAAGGCCAGACATCTGTTATGTTGTTAATATCCTAAGTCAATTCATGGTGGAACCGAAAAGGGCACATTGGGCAGCAGCCAAACATGTTCTCTGGTACCTTAGAGGAACAGTCGAGCTTGGATTGAAGTACACCCGTGACAATGATGTCAAGTTGAGTGGTTTTACTGATGCGGATTGGGCTGGAAATTCAATTGATCAGAAGAGTACCAGTGGATATTGTTTCAGTTTGGGATCAGGAATGACTTCCTGGTGCAGTAGTAAACAGAAATTTGTGGCACTAAGTTCAGCAGAAGCAGAGTATATGGCAGCTAGCACAACTTCGTGAGAAGCCATAAGGCTTAGGAAACTATTAGTAAATCTACTCAAGGAGAAAATGGAAGCGACCAACATTTTATGTGATAATCAGAGTTGTATAATGCTCTCTGAAAATCCTTTGTTTCATGATTGGTCGAAACATATTGACATCTGGTGTCACTTCATCAGGGACTGGGTACAACGTGGAGTTGTTCAGTTGCAGTACACTCCAACAGGAGAACAGGTGGCAAACATCCTCACCAAGGCTCTGGGAAACATAAAGTTTGTCTACTTCAGAGAGAAGATGGGGATGGTGAAGAATCCTTTCCAATAGTAGGAATAAAGGATTCAGTATTCAGAGGGAGTTCTGGTACAGATGCAGCAAGTGACAGTGGCAGTGTCAAAGGCAGCAGTACAAAGGGCAGCAACGTAGAGGGTGCTTCAGAATCAAAGCAACATGCAACAGGCATATTGTTGGAACACTTTCCTCGCTAAGAGGGAGTGTCAATTTTTGTAGCATCCGGAAGTGTTCCAATTCTCAAACTTTGTAGGGAGGCTTGGACAGCACCATTGCAAAGAACTCAAAAACAGTTTGTGGAAATCAAAGTAACAAAAATCGCGATCGCAAAAAAATCGCCGAGGGGAAAAAATCGGAAAAAATCGTAAAAATTGGGAAAAAATCGGCACATACAAAAATATTCATTTTTTTTCAATTTTTTTAATATCTAAAGCATCTACAGCATAAAATAAATGTATTGACACATAAATATGAAAAAAAAACTAATATATAAGATGTGTAATATCATGTCTAGTGCTACATCACACGTAAAACTAAATCCTGTTCTGAATACTAAGTCCTGAGTCTCAAGAGTCAACTCAGCCTCAAAATATCAACAAAAAATATAATAATGTATCTCATATCATGAGTCATAATGTCATATACAAAGGAATGTCAATGCACCATATAACCTATGGTCCTATACTATTGATTTCCTCCGCCCCTCTTGCGAGAAAATACAACAGCTTTGCCTTTCTCTCTAGATGAAGAAGCTGGCGGGACTGGCAATGGGCTCTGTCGTGCTCTAGAAGTAAAAAATGAAGCACCAGAACGGGAACCTGAACCACTAGGAGCTAAAGGAGGCAGACCACGTCCTCTACCGATAGTAGTGGTAGGTGGTGTCACCTCCTCCTGCTGCTGCTGCTGCTGCTCCTCCTCCTCCTCGTCCTCCCCCTCCACTACCTCCTGCTCTATCCAATCAGGGGCTGACTCCATGACAGGCCTCTCAGCCTCAACCCTCCATTCAGCAGTGGTGTCAATCGCATCTAAAGAGATGGCCTCCATATCAGGGGTCCTCTCAAGTTGTCTCACCCACAATCTAAGATTGTAGTAGACGTAAACCATGTCATTGAGCCGCTGACCCTCCAACCTGTACAAGGGTCATAAATTAATAAATTAAATATTAAAAAAAAAAATTTAATGAATTCAAAAAATCAGTTGAGATATGTTAAGTTTTTTACCTGTTGCGCTTTTTGGTGTGTATTTTTTCAAATACACTCCAGTTGCGCTTGCATCCTGAAGCGCTACATGTTTGGCTGAGTATTCTAATGGCAAGTTTTTGGAGTTTTGGTAATCTGCCACCGTAGCTCCTCCACCATGCATCTACAAGTTACAAGTTACAACAAATAAGATAAACTTATAAAGTTACAAACATAAGAAAATTTTAAAATAATGAAAATCTTACCTGGCATTTTAGTAGTCCTATCCTGGACAGCCATGTCGAAGCTCAAGGTGCCACCTGCCATTCTGTATACCTCCATCTCTTTGGATATCTCTGCACGTTTTAATGGATTTGGCACCATCTTCTGAACACAAGTGAAAAAGCCATCCATGACCTCAGCATCAAATAGGAAGCCACATGAATAAGAAAATGCGGGGTTCAGGAAGACCCCTGCAGCATGAATGGGACGATGGAGTGTGTTGTTCCATCGATCATCAATCACTTCCCATAAAAGAAGTTGTCTCTGAAACCCATCATCACCCTTATCATCATAATAGCTGCGAACAGCTTCTTTGGCCCTATCCATGGCCTCATACAAGTAGCCCATTGCGGGCTTCTTTCCATCCACCAATCTAAGAACCTTTACCAAAGGTTCACTAATGCTGCACACCTCTTCCACTCCAACCCAGAAATCTTCCTGATATGACACCAACCTGCAGATGGCCTGTCCCTCTGATTTGCGGCTGATAGTCAAAGCACGCCACTCATCTGAAAGAAACATTCTCTTCAATTCCCACTTAGAATTCAAGAGGGATTGAAGAGAGATGAAAGTAGTGGCAAATCGTGTAATAGCAAATCGTGTAATAGCAGGCCACACCAACTCCTTATTGTTGGTGAATGTCCTCATCAAATGAAGCACAGATCCATGGTTATATATAAATTTTGTGATTCTCTTTGATGATTCTACAATATCACTGACAAAATCAAGCTTTCCGATGTCCTCCAACATCAAATCAAGGCAATGTGCAGCACAAGGTGTCCAAAATATGCTCGGATACCTCTCCATAAGCATCTTGCTAGCAGAAACATAGTTTGCAGCGTTGTCCGTTATGATTTGGACAACATTTTGGGGCCCAACCTCCATAATGAACACATCTAATAAATCACATAATAATCTTGCATCTTTGACATGTGCAGATGCATCAACAGATTTTATAAACATTGTCCTCTTGGGACAACTGACCAAGAAGTTAAGAAGGGTCCTACCCCTTTGATCAGTCCAACCATCTGACATCACAGTGCATCCTGTGACTTCCCATGATGCCCTTAACTCTTCCAATCTCTTGGTGCAGTCAGCTTTCTCATTTTGCAGAATGCGCCCTTTAAGGTCATTCTCTGAAGGGGCTTTGTATCCTGGGCCAACAACAGCGATAGCATCAATCGCAGCCTGATAAAATGGATTGGTCCTGGCCAAGGTTACTTGGAAGCGGGAGCGAAGCGCGGAGCGCCATTTTTAAAAGTTTCCGGGTCCGGAGCGTTTTCGGGAGCGTTTATATATATATATATATTTTTTTTAATATTTTTAATATTTTTTATATTTTGATGCATATATGTCAACAAAAACATGTAGAATGATGAATTAGACATAAAAAACATAAAAACATAGATTGAATCATATAACATCAATCATCTAGAAGTTATAATCTTCATCAACCACGCCCACAAGTTGGAAGCATACAACATATTGACTCTTGAGTCTCGCAAATCATCAATTTGAAGGTTTCAAGCTTTCAAAATTCAATATATAACATTTATCATCATTGATATATAACATTTATCATCATTGATTTCAAATTTCAATATCTAACATTTATCATCATTGATTCATTGATTTCAAAATTCAATATACATTTATCATCATTGATATATATATTATAACATTTATCATCATTGATATATATATTATAACATTTATCATCATTGATTCATTGATTTCAAAATTCAATATACATTTATCATCATTGATATATAACATTTATCATCATTGATATTATATAACATTTATCATCATTGATTCATTGATCACCATATAACTTTCATGAAGCATCATATTCATAATTCATAATTCATAATGACTTGTAAACAGTAAACTTATAAATGCCAACTTCAAAGTTTCACCTTTCAAATTCAAACTTCAAACTTAAATTGTCATTAAAAATTTAAATATATGAAATCAGTAGCAAGTCAAGTTTCAACTGTTCAACTGTCAACAACAAATAGAAAATAGTAAACAACAAATATATTTTATCTGGTTGGCCCCTTGCCACGCCCACGAGAAATGTCTAATTTCTGTGAGCCACGAGGAAATGTTGGTCTTCTAGTACTCTCAGGAGTACCATGACCACGACCAGAAGGTGGAGGCTGGATCTGCAAAGGAACAATAGTGTGATATCGAGGAGTGGCACTGGCACTGGCACCCGCACTGCTACCAGTAGATGCTGCCCCTGGGACTGGCCCTGTGTGTGGCGGTGCTGTTGATGCTTCATCATCATCCCTATAAAGTTCTGCTTCCAATTCTTCTAGATGTAACGTGCCGTCCTCCAAATTATCATCCTCTGGGTTGTTGTCCCAGACTCTGTATGATTGATCCTCATTTGCCCGATCACAATAATGGCTCAACAACCTCAAGTTATAATGCACATAAACCAAGCTTTCAGCTCGGTTTGCATTCAGCCTGTTTCTTCTCACATTGTGTATAAAGCTGTAGGTGCTCCAACACCTCTCTGCAGAAGAAGTGTTCACAACTTGTGAGAGAACTTTTTTAGCCAACTTTGGCAAAAGTCCCATGCCGCCATATGCTTCCCACCATGTGAGAGCATCGAATCTGTCCCTGTCTTCCATTGCATAGAAAGAACCAAAGTTAGCAGTGCAACTGAAGTATTTGCCTAATTCAAGGCGCAATCTCGCACACTCTTCCCTGTCAGGTACCAATTTGTCCAATGCCTTCATGTACCCTTCTTGTACCTCTGGATCTGTGTGAGGTTTCACCCTAACCCCACCTCCAGGTGCAAGTTGGCCCAACCAAGATGGAGAGTAATATTTTGGCGTAAGGATATATGCCAAAGCATGTAGTGGAACATTGAGTTTATTCCACCGTGCACACACACAGTCATGAATCATAGCATGCAAGTTGGGATCATTATCCTTAACAATATCTTTTATTTGCCCCAACATGCTATCCATTTGCTCATAAACCTCTCCAATCACTGGTTTATCAGTATCTGCAAAGCGAATCATGTTATAAATGGGCTTGGTAAAACTCACAATTTCCCTCATACGTGCCCAAAACAGAGGGTCAAAGGCGGTCTCCTCCACATGTTCGAAACCTTGCCTGTCAACTATTGTTGCCGCCCTATCCTTTAATAGCTGCCAATGTGGGCTTGATACCATTGAAGCCAATGACTCTCTTACCTTCAAAAGGCGCCTGAAGGTGAGGTAATAGCTAGCAAATCTAGTTTTTGCTATTTTCAACAACTCCAATTTGGAGTGAGTACGGAAAAGCCCATGGGTATTGCTATGATTTGTAATAAATTTGATCATTTTTTTACCTCTCTTGTACAAATCACCAAGCCATTTGAATTGAGGTTGTTTGTTTTTGAGGATATCATGCATTAAAAGGTTCATTGTGTGAACCAAACACCCAGACCAAAAAATGTTGGGGTATTTATCCTCAACAATTGCTCCTGCTGCCTTACAGTTAGCAGCATTATCAGTGATGACCTATATCACATTGTATGGCCCGGTCTTTTCAATTATATCAAGTAATGGTTCTGCAATGTTAATGCCGGTTTTGAATTTATCTGAATAATCATAAGCTGCCAGGAAGACTGCACCACTAACCGACACAACCAAAACATTTATCAATGGTTTTCCTTTTACATTGGTCCATCCATCAGAGACAATGGACAGCCCATGCTCATTCCACGAACCTGTCATTCTAGCCAAAGAATTGTTTATTTTAGCTCTTTCATGATCAAGACCCATGGTTCTGGCCTTGTCATACCCAGGGCTTTTGTATCCTTTGGGGGCATCATTAATGGCAGAAACCATTTCATGCCAATAAGGTGAGCGAAGAACATTGAATGGCACCCCACATGCATATAGAAACCAATAAACTTTTGAATCCACATCATTCCTACACCCTTCGTCTAGGAAATCGGATATGGTTCTATGCCTTAATCTAGTGCCACTGCTTCCGAAACCACTGGCATGGGTGGAAGTTGAACTTGTTTGTCCATGATGTGTTGGGCCTGAATCAACGATACCCCTAGATCTTTTAGATGATCTCTGTAGGGCAACCCCCTCTTCCTTCCTATATATCTCTCTCTGTGGTGCTGGCACATAAGTACAAACTTTGATTCCAAGATTTTTAGTTCCATCTCCTGGCATTATCCCACAAAGGTGCCTTCTCAGACTGGTGTATGAACCATGGTATTGTTTATTGCAATGGGGGCAAATAAATTTAGTGGTTCCACCACCTTTCCCTCCTTCTTGTTTCTGAACATATTTCCACAAAGGATATTGGTCTTGTTTAGTTGGGGATTCTAGGTTCTCAGGGTCTCCACTCCCCACTTCTTCCTCAGCATAATCCTCCCCCTCTTCAGGATTTTCTTCAGATCCACCATAACCCTCCTCTTCATCCTCCTCTTCTCTGATTTGCCTCTTTCTTTTAGCACTCTCCAACACCATTATCACAAAGAAAGGGACCAACATGAGGAAAATTCCTAGCCATATAGCCATGATGGAAACAAGTTTCAAGTTTCTAGAATCTAGCCTGCAAAACAAATGGAAAAATGCCAAATGGGAATAGGAAATGCAACATAGGAAAAAAAAAATTCATTTTTAAAGTTTTAAATCCAATAAAATGCAACATTCAAGAAAAATTCAAGTTTTCATTTTCAAACAATTTAACAATCTACAAATTCATCCTAGAAAATACAAAATTGGATTAGAAGGCCTACCTCTTTCTTGCAATCCTCCTGTCAGCCTTGCTCCTTGCTCTCCTGTCAGCTTTGCTCCTTGCTCTCCTGATTCCTGTCAACCGGTCCTTGCGCTCTCGGCTCTCCTTCTTGCTCTCTCTCAACTCAACAAACAATAACAAACAATGAAATGAAAATTAAACCCCCCCCCCCTTTTAAAAAAATCGATTTTTTTCATAAAAAAATTTCCGCGCGGCGGGAAGCGTTTTTTTTGCCGGGGAGCATTTCCGCGCGGCGGAAAACGTTGTCGGGAGCGTTCGGGAGCCGGATCGGCTCGCGTTTAAAAACGCTCCAAAAGCGGCGAACGTTCGAAGCGCCCGTGAGCCGTTCGTCCGAGCGTTCAAACGCTCCCGAAACAAGAGCGTTTACAGTATCGGAAACGCTCCCGAAACGCTCCCGTCAGAAGCTGCCAGCGGCCGACGCTCCCGCACGGAGCGAGTTTCCAAAGCGGGAGCGAAGGGGGTTTGAAGCTTCCCCGCAACCCTGGTCCTGGCAACACGGAAAGAAATATCACTCCAAAGAAACAGTTTGCCCAACAACTTATCAGCTTCTTCCTTCTCCTTTGTTTTAAGAAAGGAGGAGATAGATGGCTGTGCCCCGGGAGTGGTTCTAGGAACAAAAAATGAGGAGGCAGCTACGGGGCTGCCTGTAGAAGAGGCTGATGCTGAAGAGCCACTACGACTCTCACGCTCAACTCCAAACCCTGATATTTGACTTTTCAGAGCTACTTTGCTGAGTTTAGTGGTTTTTATTTCTCCCAATGAGTTCATGGCTCTTTTGATTATTTCTGGATTGGTGTTTCTGCAAGGGCCTACTTCATGCCCAGGAATTTGTGCCAAGTGGTATTTCAACCTGTATATCCCCCCTGTCATGTGTTGACCACATAATTTGCAAGTCAAGTTTGATCGGTCAAACCCCCCATCAAGTTCACCAAATTCCCATAAAGGATCTAATTTCCTTGGCATGTTGGAAACTTTGAAGTTTGAACTTTGAATGTTGAAATTTGAACCTAGGGCACAAGAAAAATTGCCAGTTAAAAAATAAAATAAAAAAATTACAATTTTACATACAACTTTTTGATTTTTTTCACAAAAAAAAACTCTCAACTCAATCCAAAAATAATGGGAAAAAATACATGTTGAAACACAAGCAAAAATAATGGGAAGAAGCTAAGAGCACAAGAAGAAATATAAAAAACAAAATTTAACAAACAATTTTTTGCATTTTTGACCAAAATAAACCCTCTCCTCTCAATAAAACAAAAACAAAACAAAAAAAACACAACCAAATGCAATCACAAATGATGAAAAATACATGGGTAATAGAAACCCATGGAAGAACAAGAAAAAAACAAAAAAAATGGGTCAAATTTGATGCCCATACCTGGAAAAACGTTTTGCCGGAAACACTTGGTCCAAATTCGATTTTTGTTCGCTTGGATTGCAAGAAATTCTTCACTTTTGTCCAATCTTGGGCTTGTAAATCACGTATCTCCCTCCTTGGCTCTCCTCCTTCCCTCCTCGTAAGGCTCCCCGCCGCTGCAAGTCCGTCCAAACTAAAATATACAAACCGCACCAGATGGTAAAGTTGTTGTCCACGCTAATAATGAGTTTTTAACGACGACTCTTCACATTATATCACATAACGCATTTTTTTCAAAAATCGCTGACAACTCTGTCATTGAAAAACTACATACATAAGACTGGAAATTCCACTCGGTTCAAGACTTATTAAAATAATTAATTATTTTAATGGAGACTCTAAGTTCAAACATAGGAAAAGGAAATAATTAAAGGGCATTAAGAAGTCAGAGTATGAATCTTCTAGAAAACATGGATCAAGTCAATATTTGATCTTAGCCATTGATTAAACTTTTAATCTGGGTCGTTGGTTCCCCAACAGGTAGATTATAAAAGAAGGCTTGAGGGTCACTTGGAAGATAAGTCGGGCACACACTCAGTACCCAAAGGAGATCCATTCTGATGTAGAATTCGATTTCAGCGGGAGAGTTGCAGGGCGAGAAGTAGCAGAAGCAGGAGGAAGTCAAGGGTGATCGAGATCAGGGTCGGAGAGCAGCAGTGGGTCACTGAAGGTAGCTTGAGGCTACAGTGCAAAGACCCCTCGCAGTCTCCATGCAGATTCACGCAATCTAGCACTGGGACTGCGCAGGGAATCATGCAGACTGACTCAGGGGCTTGCAGGCACTGATTTGGGTATCAAAAATTCGTCCAAGTAAGTAGGGTATTCAGTCTCAGGTGGTTTAGGATTTATCTGCCGACTATTTTCTCTGTAAAGATATCATTTGCTAAAGAATTAATAAAACCCTCATCTGCTGCACCGGTTTTCCCACATTGAGTTTTTCCGGGGACAATTGTCCAAAAATAACTGTGTGCATGTGATTGATTCTTGTGCTTATGTTCTCTATTGTTTGTTTCTCTGCATATATAGTTGTGAATGTTGCAATAGTATTTATTTCAATATTTGCCGGAAGATTTCTGAATAATAACTTATTGAAATAATAAGTAGGAGAAATAAATCTATCATTGCAACTGGCTGTAAATTTCACACTTGAGGAGGAGTTGGTGAGTGCCCTAAAGGAAATAGATATACTCAAGCTCAAGACTAGAAAACAGAAGGCAATCCTTCTGAAACATGTAAAGGAAGAACCAAACTCTGAAGATTCTATCAAGTTGAAAATTGAACTAGAAGAAGCAAGGAAAGTAGAAGACATTCTGTTGCAGCAAATAAGAGAGAAAAGTCAGGAATGTGGAAGATTGGAAGAAGAGGTGGTGAATCTGAGGAAGAAATTGGAAAAGGCTCAAACTAATTTAACAATGAACATTCAGCAGTTAAAAGGTGTTGAACAATTGGACCGGATATTAAATGCACAAAGATCTCCTCTTGTAAAGACTGGGATAAGATATGAAGGAGAATCAAGCAAGTCGAAGGCAAAGGGTAAAAAAGCTATTACATTTGTGAAAGTTGTCCTAAAAGAAAATGTTAACTCCCATCAATCTGAGAACAAAAATGTGGGAAACCCTTCAAATCCTTATGAACTGCGGAAAAAACCCACCACAAGGAAAGCCCTAGAAACAAGAGGAGTAAACAACCAAGCAACATTCCAGCACAGATCAAATGGCTTCCAAAGACAAAATTTTCATATGACCAGATGGCTATATCCCCAAACAACTTTCTCTATTAGAGACAGATACTACTTCCATGGGTATTGTTTTTGTTGTAAAGGTTCGATCATAAAGCCATGGAGTGCAGAGAGTATATAAGGAGACTGGAGTATGGAAACTCAAAGGGAATTAAGAACAATGGTGGATTCACTCATGTACATAATCTATTCCGAAATACAATCAAAAGTTTTAGCTGCCATAAAAATGGGCACAAGTCTTACGAATAAGACTGTGATCCATCTCCTCAGGAAATTTATCGAACAAACAGCTGCATGCAATGGAAAAGGAAGCTAAATAAATGTGATCTGGTTCTAATTGCTCAAGATCAGAACAATCAATGGTATGTGGTCACAATGGGTGCTCAAAACGTATGACTGGAGACCGAAGCAAGTTTGTAACTTTTGATGAAAAGAAATCTGGGAATGTAACATTCGGTAATGATAGAGCAGGGAAAATCAAGGGAAAAGGCACAGTCAGCCTGAATAATGGAATAGGAGAGGCTCAGGATGTACTTTTTGTAGACGATCTAAAAGCCAATCTGCTAAGTGTTAGTCAAATGTGTGATAAAGGCTGTGAGGTCCTTTTCAGAGCCCAAGATTGTGAAGTAAGGTCAATCACCACAGGAAAGACCTTGATCAAAGGTGTTCGAACAGAGAATAATGTTTATATAGTAGAAGAAGAGAATGAAGCATGCCACATTAGCAAACTTGACGAATCTTGGTTATGGCATAGAAGATTGGGGCATCTAAATTTTGACCACATCATCAAACTGAACAAAAAGAAAGCTGTCAGAGATTTGCCTACAATAAAGAAGCCACCAAATACCATGTGTAAGTCCTGCCAACTGGGCAAACAAACTCGCACATCATTCAAAGCTAAAGACCAACTATCTACAAGTAAGCCTCTTGAGCTTGTACACATGGACCTGTGCAGTCCTAACTAATGCACCAAGTGGAGAATCGTATTTCATGCTGATAATCGATGATTTTTCCAGATTAATGTGGGTGGCATTTCTCAGATACAGATCCAAAGCGTTTGAGAGATTTAAGATATTCAAGGCACTAGCAGAAAATCAAACTGGATGTAAACTAAAATGCATCAGATCAGACAGAGGAGGTGAATTCATAGGCGATGAGTTTGCAGACCTGTGCAATGAATATGGGATAAAGCAATAGTTTACAATTGTAGGTACACCTCAACAGAATGGAGTGGTAGAGAGGCAAAAACGGTCTGTACAACAGATTATCAAAGCCATGATGCAAGAAAGAAACATTCACCAAACCTATTGGGCAGAAGCAGTAAACACAGCTATTCATATTCTCAAGAAAGCTCATCTCAGACCAAATTGTGACAAGACTCCATATGAATTGTGGCATGGGAAACCGGCATCAATTAAGCACTTTAGAGTCTTTGGCAGCAAATGTTTCATAAAGAATAATGATGAAAAATTGGGGAAGTATGATGCAAGAGCTGATGAAGGAATATTTTTGGGATATGCATCAAAAAGTAAAGGTTACAGATTCTACAATAAAAGACTGCATAAAATTGTGGAAAGCATTCATGTGAGATTTGATGAAGAACTACCGGACAAAACCAGAAGTACAAACTGTGTCAATCCTCCAGATGATCATGAAGATGAGAATCAAGAAAATGAACAGAATAAGACAACAAAAGATATAGAAATAAACTCAAAAGGACCCTCGAGACACACTTAGAAGAACCATCCAAAAGATCAAATCATTGGAGACAAGAGTGCAGGAGTCCAAACTAGAAGACAACTAGCTAAACAGACTGAGGAAGTGTATCTAGCTACGCTGTCACAGATAGAACCGAATAATTTCGATGAAGCCAGCAAAGACAAAAATTGGATAAATGCTATGAACGAAGAATTATATCAGATTGAGAAGAACAAAACCTGGGAGTTAATACCAAGATCTATAGGGAAAAATGTCATTGGCACAAAAGTGGATATTCAAGAATAAGATGAATGAACAAGGTCAGGTAATCAGAAATAAAGCCAGACTTGTATGTAAGGGATACTCTCAAATCGAAGGACTTGACTATGATGAAACTTTTTCCCCTGTTGCAAGAATGGAAGCAATTAGAATGTTTCTGGCTTTTGCATGCTATTATAATTTCAAGGTATATCAAATGGACGTGAAGTTTGCCTTCTTAAATGGAGATCTAGAGGAAGAAGTCTACATGGAACAACCTAAAGGTTTTTCCTTAGCAAATAAGCACAACTATGTGTGCAGATTAAAGAAAGCCCTATATGGTCTCAAACAAGCACCATGTGCATGGTATTCCAGGCTGGACAAGTACTTTAAAAAACAAGGATTCAAGAAGGGAGGAGTAGATAGCAATCTGTATATAAAGGCTGATGAAAATGAACTTTTAATTGTAATGGTATATGTAGATGACATCATGTTTGGCAGTAATAAGGATGAGTTAGTAAAAGGATTTGCAGAAGAGATGAAGTTAGAATTTGAGATGTCTATGATTGGAGAGCTTACCTTCTACCTAGGACTTCAAATTCTACAGAAGAACAAAGGCATATTCATTTCACAAGAAAAATACTTAAGAGACATGTTAAAAAGATTCCAAATGGAAGACTGCAAACCTGTGTCAACTCCCTTGATCACTGGATGCAAGTTATTTGCTGATGATGGATCTGCAGATGTAGATCAAAGACACTACATATCTATGATAGGAAGTCTGCTATACCTAACAACTTCTAGACCAAAAATTATGTTGGCAGTAGGACTTGTGGCAAGGTATCAAGCAGCACCAAAACAAAATCACTTGCTTGCAATCAAGAGGATATTTAGATACCTACAAGGAACTGCACTTTATGGCCTATGGTATCCGAAAGGTAAAGATTTCACATTGACAGCATATACAGATGCAGATTGGGCCAGCTATGTAGATGACAAGAAAAACACAAGTGGAGGTGCATTCTATTTGGGAGAAAGTCTGGTGGCATGGTTAAGCAAGAAGCAAACATTTGTCTCTCTATCTACAGCAAACGCAGAATACATAGCAGCAGTAGTTTGTTGCACACAAGTAATGTGGATGAAACAAACTCTTCAAGACATGAAGGTAAGCATCATTGAACCTATTTCTATCAAATGTGACAATACAAGTGCAATAAGCATATCAAAAAATCATCTACTTCATTTGAAAACCAAGCACATCTCCATAAAGTACCACTTCCTCAGAGAACAAGTAGTAGAGAAAATAGTAAAGATGGAATATGTCCCAACAAAAGAACAGACAGCAGACATATTTACAAAACCTCTTGCTAGAGAACCTTTCGAGTATCTAAGAGACAAACTGGGGATAGTGTTTGTAGATTATACTCTCTGATATGATCCAAAAAAAAAAAATGCTCCAGCAGAGGCTGCAAAATCAGGAACAAACATCTAGCCAGGGTTAGTCAAGAAGCAACTTCTCAGGGGGAGTGCAGCGCATAAAACTTGTCACAGAAGAGCTATAGCTATGGAGCTGGTAAAGATCTACAGAGGATTATTACACTGCATGTCTCTCTACAAGTGTTAATAATGTAAGAAAATGCTTTTAAGAAGAATGAAAAAGAAAAATGTTATTATCAGTATATCATTACAAATATTCATCAATTGGTATTTGGAGTATTCTTCCTATCAGTAGAATACCAAGTGTTATTTTTGGAGCAGTGTTATGGTACATGTCCCCAGTATCGAAGTATTATAGCATATATCATGGTGTAACCCTTTTCCATTGATGTCGAAGGGGGAGGAAAAACAAGCAGAGAAAAAAAGGCACTTCTTAAAATGAAAGGGGGAGGAAGTGTTGCCATCAATGCCAAAGGGGAAGACTGTTGGAAATATTGTCATTGATGGCAAAGGAGCAGCACCAAAATTATCATTAAGGCAAAGGAGCAGATCAGGCAATGATGTAGTGAGAATGCAAAAAGGAGGCAAGAAGTAGCAATATGCAGCAATGTGCAGCGAAGAGGAAAAGAAGCAGCATTAGAAGTATAATCTAAAGCAGAGAGAAGCAACAAAGAGGCATGGAGAAGCTTTAGAGTTATTACTTAAGGCAAAGGAGCAGCAAAAGAGGCAAAAGACAGCGTTATGCATCAAAGACGAAAACTGTGCAGTGCAGGGCCAAGTCGGGCTAGTTTGTGTTCAAAACAGTGCACGAGGGCACGTGCAGTTCAACAGGTCAAGTCGGCAAATGGAGAAAGTCATGAACGCACGGTTCAAGTAGGCAAACCGGAGTGAAGCAGAGATGGATGGTGAGGAACAAGTCGCAGAAATGATGGCGAGTGATGGACGGACCAAATCACAGAAGACGGTTGGTGCATATCGCACATCGGCGATTTTTGTGTTTAGTGCGAAGATGCGGGGTGGTAAGTTATTTAAGTCGCAATGCGAAGCATATCGCATATCGCATAAGATAACAAGAACCGTTATGATAAATGCTAAAAGGTGCGACATACAATAAGGTTTTCGCCGTGGGTTGCGAAATCGGGAAATCGCAAATCGCAAGCGCAAGGATGATTGCAAAACCGCAAAGACACAAGAAATTACGAAATGCAAAGTGCGAGAGATGACGTGGCAGTTGACATGGCAAGTGATGTGGCCGTTGACGATTCATTCCAGAGTTCCTTTTTAATATATTTCAGGTCCAGGGTTGTATGTGGTTACATCGGTTTATAAAGAAAAGTCTGAACGCAAGAGTAGACTCGGGTAACAAAGGAAAAGGCTGAGTGCGGGAAGAAAAGACTCGGGTAAGTAAAAAGTCGTGCAAAACAGTGACCCAACTATAGAGTAACGATGTATTGTGGTCGATTAATAACAAAAGGCTAAACGCGGGCAAAAGGAGACTCGGGTAGATGACCTAACATAGAGCAAAGGAGCAGAAGGCTGAACGTTGTGGGCAAGAGAAGGAAGGCAGATAGGTCAAGTCGGGTAAAAGACAGTTATGCAAAACAGTTACAATATAACAGCAGAAGCATAAAAGACAAAGGGACAACAAGCAAAAGAGGACAAATGCACAGCAAAGTTAAGAAGCTGAAAGGGCTGAGTTGAAATATTTTGTATGAACGTAAATTTATTGATATATTTTATATTGTTTGTGATGCAAAGGCAAGTCTCCCAGGCAAAGAAAAACTCCATTTGATACTAAAATAAATGTATATATTGTTGTAACATTTTGAATATGCTAAGTGAGGAAATGAGTGGGTGGAAGGCTAAGAGTCATGCCTGTTCACTTCATATTCCCGTATAGAATGCAAACAACCATGAAGTTATCTCTATAAATGATGTTATTGTAATGTGCATAGAGAGGTTAGAGAATGTAAGAATGAGAGTGAGCAGATAGATATGCTGTGCACATCCAGAGCTGATCTAAAGCAGATATGAAAGCTAAAAGGGAAGCAGTGAAGGAGTAAAACAGAGCTAATATCCAGGTAAATCAGCATATGATTTTATTGTAGTGTGAGGGAGTTGGTGCTTCCATGTCAAGTTGTCGCTTGATAGATGTCCGGTTGTAGCTGGTTGAGGTAGGAGCCTCCTGTGGGTTGTAGCCTGCAGAAAATAGATGGGAGTTGGAGCTTTTGTGCAAGTTGTAGCTTGCAGAAATTGAGGTAGTAGCCTCCTATAGGTTGGAGCCTACAGAAAATCAGTTGTGAGAGGGAGTTGGAGCTTGCCTTTGCATCACAACAATAATAAGATGTGGTTTTCTCCCTTATGGGTTTCCACTTATATATGTAGTCTACATGCATAATGATTATGTGCTGATGTATTGTATTTAATTTGCTTATCACTTGTTTCTCACATATTAAGTTTGTTGATTCATTATATATTAAGTTGCTTATGAAATGGAGGTGTAAATAAGTTTAAAGAAAAAGTTTAAATGTCCATGAATGTACTAAACTAATTCAACCCCCGCCCCCCCTCTCCATTTAGCTAAGGGTTCATCACGAATATTTGGTAGCATGGCATATTGTCATGTACCAAGCGAGAAGAGAAGCCATCTTGATCAAACTGTAGAAAGGGGGTTTTTTGTAGAATACAGTGAATTCTCCAAGGCATATAGGATCTATATTCCTAGCAGCAAAAAAGTTGTGATAAGACGTGATGTTAAGTTCATGGAGGATAGAGCTTTTCAGATATCACGTGATATGCCGATAGAGGATGAAACTGCAGAAGTTCCCTTGGTCCAAGAGCAGCAGGGTCACCAAGAAGAACAGACAGAAAGATAGACTTTGGTACCTAATACAGGTACTAACGTTTTCTTAGAAGAAGATCAGGAGGACACTCAGTCTGAGGAACAGCCAGATCAGGAGGAAGAGTTGAGAGAGCAGCCTTCCACCAATGGTCGGATCAGCAGGGAAGCTCAGCAGATTATGACGAACGCAGAAAACTTTATTGGGACTCCCAGGAATGGGAAGAGGAAGCGTAGACCTCCTGACAGGTACCAGGCTTTGGTTGCTCAAGTAGAGGAACCCTCCAGCTTCCAGGAAGCAGTTCAGCACCAGGTATGGGTAGATGCCATGATAGAGGAGTATGCTTCTATCATGAAAAATGATGTTTGGGAAGTTGTGCCCAGACCTCAGAGCAGATCAGTTGTTGGGTCATGATGGATCTACAAGATCAAATACGCTACAGATGGTAGCGTAGAAAAATATAAGGCAAGGTTCGTGGCAAAAGGGTATGCTCAGAAGGAAGGCATTGACTATGAAGAGACCTTCGCACCAGTTCCTAGATATACCTCCATCCGAACTGTCGTATCCTTAGCAGCACAGATGGGATGGGAGATTCATCAAATGGATGTCAAGACAGCATTCTTGAACGAAGAGATTGAGGAAGAGGTATATATCAAATAGCTAGAGGGTTTTGAGACTCATGAAAGGAAGTCTCATGTATGTCGATTGAAGAAGGCCTTGTACAGGCTCAAGCAGGCTCCGAGAGCATGGTATGGTCAAATAGATAGCTATTTGCAAAAAATGGGGTTTGTCAAGAGTGACACAGATCCCAATCTCTACTATTTATTAGTAGAGGATGAGCCATTAGTATTAGTACTATATGTAGATGATCTGTTTCTCACTGGATCATCTAGGCTCATCAAGGATTGCAAACAACATCTAGAGGTTGAATTCGACATGAAGGATTTGGGGTTGATGCATTACTTCCTAGGATTGGAAGTCTATCAAAAGAATGGAGATATATTCATGGGACAGGAGAGGTATGTCTTGGAGATTTTGAAGAGGTTCAGAATGCAGGAGTGCAGGCCCATGGCCACACCCATGATCACAAATTGGAAAAAGATAGATGCATCAGAAGACGCAGAAGTAGACCCCACCTTATACAGACAACTCATTGAGTCATTGATGTATCTGGTTAACACCAGACCAGACATTTTCTTTGATGTCAACACTCTTAGTCAGTTCATGGTGGAACCCAAAAGAGTGCACTGGGCAGCTGTAAGCACGTCCTGAGGTATGTACGAGGAACAATCAGATTTGGTATAAGGTATGGCCGAGGAGAGGATGACAGACTCAGTGTATTCACAGATGCAGATTGGTCAAAAAGCTCAGTGGACATGAAAAGTACCTCTGGGTATTGTTTTAGTGGTGGATTAGGAATGGTGTCCTCGTGCAGCAGGAAATAAAAGTCAGTAGCATTGAGCACAGCTGAAGCAGAGTACATGGCAGCTAGTACAGCTACATGCGAAGCCATCTAGCTTCGGAAACTTCTTGTGAGTCTATTCAGGAGCAGGATGGAGCGGATGAGCGTTTACTGTGACAATCAGAGTTGTATCAAACTCTCTGAAAATCAAGTATTTCATGATCGGTCCAAACATATTGACATCAGGTGTCATTTTATCAAAGACTATGTTCAGCGTGGGGCAATACAACTCCAGTACATTTCCACAAGAGAATAGACAACAAATATACTCACTAAAGCTCTGGGGAGGATTAAGTTCACTCAGTTCAGGGAATAGTTGGGTATGACTAAAAATCCATTTCAGTAGTCAATGGATCTTTAGCGCAGTTGAAGGAGGTGTAGAAATTTCTGAATCTTAATTCTTATGCAGAAATTATTTCTGTTAATCTGGTTAATCTTCTCCTACTTATACAAGTTATCAACTGAATAAATTCAAGTTAACATCAAAGCAAAACACATAACAGATCTGTACCAATTCAGATCTAGAATAAGCACATGCACACATAGACAAAGTGACATAGTTATTTCTTGCCAAACTGTCCCCAGAAAACCAAATGTGGGAAACCCGGTCTCTGGTTGCTAGAGGGCTCTATTATTAAGAATATTTTTGAATACATAACTCTGGGTTCCAGATCTGGAAAACCCTACAGATAAAACTCTAGATTTGCAACACCTGGCTGATCAAAGACCAACAATACTGACTAATCCACACCCTCAAATAGGATTCACAGAACTCAGCCAGATCTAGGCCTAGAAACCCCAAATCCGCCCCTAAAAGACACTGCGTCAGCCTCTAAAGGCCTCCAAATGCTCAGTGTTGTCCTTGTTGCTGCTGCTGCTATCGTCTGTTGTTGCTGCTGCTGCCATCTACTGTTGTTGTTGTCTGTTGATGCTGTTGCTACCGTCTACTGCTGCTACTGCCGCCTTCCTCTGTGTTGTCTTTCCTGATCTCTTCTCTATCTCTTGTGTATTCTAGACCCCGGGATCAAGTCATCCCCTTGGTCTAAATTCCCCTCTCTGTAATTGAAACACTTGAGAATTCTTAGCAACCCCACCCTACAATCTCAGCTTAGCTTCAGTGCTTTGCCTCTGCGTGTCTTACAAATGACCCCAAGCCTTTCCTTTATACTTTTCTCGTTGACAAATCAACGGCCAAGATTAAATCTTTAATCAATGGCTAATATTAAAAGAAAGCTTGATCCGTGTGACTTAAGACAATTTCATCACATGTTTAATTAAATTCACTTTAATTATTTTATTTTCCTAAGTTTTAACTTAGGAAATACATTAAAATAATTAATTAATTTGATATCTCCTAAACCAGATGAAATTTCCCAAATCCATTTCTGGGTCTTGTAGATCAGGTGAACTCTAGTCCTTCCTCAAAATTTGGGACCTAGAGCACAATTGATGCTACCCCAAATACACAAAATCTCAACACTCCCTCTTAGCATCAAGGGTGTGCTCTAGCAATACATCACACTTATGCATTACATGATTTTGGGCACTGGTTTTGTGTTGCTGAAGCTTGGCCTCCTGCCACTCAACTCTGCACTAATGCTGCCATTCTGTACTGCTGCCCATGACTTTGCCACTACCACTGCAACCACTGTACTGCGGCTCCCTCTCAATATGCTGCATCTGTGCTGCTCATAGCACTGCCACTGCTGATCTGTTGCACTGCAACTTCAGTCGTTGAGAGAAACAACTAAATGTCTTGCCCAATCTTTGATAAACAAGTCAGATGGGTTGCATCCTCATCACTGAAGCTCCATAGGCTACAAATATGTGCTGGCATCTAAAGAACGATGCACAGCTACAGTTCTACCTGCGTAATCAAACTCCCTCTACACTACTGAAGTCACATCAGCTCCTTGTGCTGAAATCTATCATGTTGCTGCTGCACTGCACTGTCCCTCTGAAGCTCTCTGCACTGCGCTGCTGAAGTCACATCAGCCTCTGCGCTGCTACTACTTCTACGTTGCTGCTGCTATGCTCTGCGCTACTCCTCCCAGCCTCCAGATCTGCCTCTTCTTATGCCTCATCTGTGATCTATGCACCCACTACTCCACTTGTCCCGCTACTGTCTTAAGGCTGTCGTAGCTCGCTTGTGATCCAAGAGATGAGATGCTCAAGGATCGCCTTACTTCCATGTCGCTCCTCTACATGTCCATGTCACCCCATCTCCGTGGTTCATGAGCGCTCATGGCCACATCATCTCTGGACGCATCATCTCCCACTGTTGCTTTGGAAGAAGATGCTTCCTTGTCCTTCTTCTTTTCTGGACAATGGCTGGCAAAATGTCCCATTTCGCCACACTAGAAACACTTGATCTTAGAAAGATCCTTCTTCTTCTTCTTCTTCTTCTTGATCAGGATCCTTGCTTTCCACACCGAAAAGTTTGAGAGGCCCTATAGCCTATCCTGATCACGCAGTCCATGAGGAGCCATCTGCTCAGAATGTGTCGGATCTTCTCTTCTCTATGCTAGAGATCTTGGATCTAGGGTCCTTTTCGAACTGGGAACCCTCTGCTCCCTCTGACACTTGATTTCCCTCCTTGGAAATCTACCAAATCAACTATGATTCAGCTTCTTCTTTGATCCTTTGACCAAACTACAAGTTTCCTTTGGCAAGAAACTCTCTGAGAAGTTGATCTCTTCCCAAACTTTGTCACTTGTGCTAAGGTTAAAAATTTGAAAACTTCAGAAGTTTAACCCCACCTGCACTTTTGAATTTCTGCAACTTTTCTGTAGATTTTGTTGGATCTGACAAATTCAGATCTAAATCACGTTGTACTTGCTGTTGTAGCTACTGCTGCCGTCTGCTGCTGCTGTTGCTACCGTCTACGTGAATCTCCTCCTGAAAACTGCGCTGTCCCTTCAGATCTGCTTTTCTGTTGCCTTTCCAGCTGCTTTTTGCAGATAGATCCTTCAGATTCTTCAGCTGGTGACCCTTCTAGATCTGCAATTGCTCTGAAACCATGTAGAAATTTATGAATCTTAATTCTTATGCAGAAATTATTTCTGTTAATCCGGTTAAGCTTCTCCTACTTATACAAGTTATCAACTGAATAAATTCAAGTTAACATCAAAGCAAAACACATAATAGATCTCTACCAATTCAGATCTAGAATAAGCACATGCACACAGACAAAGTAACACAGTTATTTCTGGACAAACTATCCCCGGAAAAACCCAATGTGGGAAAACCAGTCTTTGGTTGCTGGAGGGCTCTATTATTAAGAATATTTCTGAATACACAACTCTGGATTCCAGATCTGGAAAACCCTACAGAAAAAACTCTAGATCTGCAGCACCTGGCTGATCTAAGACCAACAATACTGACTGATCCACACCCTCAAATGGGATTTACCAAACTCAACCAGATCTAGGCCTAGAAACCCCAGATCTGCCCCTGAAAGACAATGCGTCATCCTCTGAAGGCCTCCAAATGCTCATTGTTGTCCTTGTTGTTCTTTAACGCTCTTGTAGTCTCTGGTGTTGTTGCTTTGTAGTCTGCTGCTGCTAACTGCTTTGTCATCTTCTTCTTCTTTCATGTTTATTCTTTAGCAACTTCATATTAACGGCTGTCTTTCTGATCTCTTCTCTATCTCTTGTGTATTCTAGACCGGGATCAGGTCATCCTTGGTGCAAATTACCCCTCTACCATAGCTGAAACGCCAGAATTCTTGACAGCCCCTATAATCTAAAACAGCGATTACTTTCTGCCTTTGTGTGTGTTACAAATGACCCCAAGCCTTTCCTTTATACTTTTCTCGTTGACAAATCAACGACCAAGATTAAATCTTTAATCAATGGCTAAGATTAAAAAAAAGATTGATCCGTGTGACTTAAGACAATTTCATCACATATTTAATTAAATTCACTTAATTATTTTATTTTCTTAAATTTTAACTTAGGAAATACATTAAAATAATTAATTAATTTAATATCTCCTAAACCAGATGAAATTTCCCAAATCCATTTATGGGTCTTGTAGATCAGGTGAACTCTAGTCCTTCCTCAAAATTTGGGACCTAGAGCACAACTGATGCTACCCCAAATACATAAAATTTCAACGGAGGAATTGTAGTGAGTATGGGTCAACGTATCTGGATGCAACATTTTGTGCGAGTGTTGGTGAGAAGCGAGCATCAACAACACAGCGATTAGATGTTATACAAGGGAGTTAAGCCAGCAGCGCATTGAGTTGTCAAGCATCGGATGTGCTCTAGCCTTGTAACTTTATATAGGGGCTAAGACAACTCCTTCAACCAATACCCAGAGGATTTTTGGAAAATTCCACTTAGAAATGGTTTAATTAAATTAATTAATTGTTTTTTAATGTTTTCCTAAGTCTAAACTTAGGGAAACTGATTAATTAAAGGGTATTAATTAAACTAAGTGTGAATCTTCTAGATAAAGTCATGGATCACCTCCAAGTTAATCTTAGCCCTTGATTATGTTTTAATCTTGGTCGTTGAAGAGTCAACGAAGGATTATAAGGAGGGTGAGGGGCCTATGGAAAACACATCAGAAGAGAAAGAATGTAGAGATCGATTTCTTCAGCTGAAGGAAGAATCGAAGTGATTCTCGATTGCAGAGAGGGGAAGGTGAAATCTCCAGGAGCGAGAATTTTTGAAGGATAGAGAGTACAGGAAGAGAAGAGAGAAGGGAGCCATAGCAGCAGTGCAGAGATAGCCAAGTAGTAGTTACGCTGGGCCAACGCAAAGCAGCAAAGAGAGTTTCGATTTCAGTTGGAGAGGCAGCTGCGGGTTCATCTAGTATCCGGAGGGCATTTCTGGAAGGGGAGAAAACTCTAGTCTCACACAACAGTAAGCACCGAGGCAGTCGTAACGAGCAGCAGCAACAGTGACATAGTGACAGCGTGGGGGACGCAGTGGCTGCGCAGAAATTACGCAAAGTTACTCAGTGTGGGTGTAGGTCAGTGCCGGAACTTCATGGTGAAGTGAGAATTGCCTCACTAAGCCTATTCTCATCAGATTTCTTCAGGTGATTGACTTATAATTACAATCACACATGTGTACTCAGAATTTTTTCATAATAAAGAAACCCTCAAATCTGCTGCACCAGTTTTCCCGAATTGGGTTTTTCCGGGGACAATTGTCCAAAAATAATAGTGTCTATGTGTGAATACTTGTGATATTTCTTTTATGTTGATGATTGATCGTGAAGTCTGCAACATATTTTATTTTGTTATTTAACACAGTGAAATGTTAAATAATTGTGTTTGAAAATGCAATAGAAGAAATTTAATAAGTAGCTGCAGTAGAATTCTACATTATAGAATTTTCACACATCAGAGCCATCATCTTCTTTAGCTATCGCAGCCTTGGAATCAGCTTCCTTGTCCTTTTTCCTTAGAGAACAAGTGTTGGCAAAGTGTCCAAGTTCACCACACCTAAAGCGTCGGACCTTAGATAGATCCCTCTTCTTCTTCCCTTGTTGCTTCTTGGATGCAAGGGTTGCATCTTCCTCTTCCTCACCTTGCTGGATCCGATGTTGTTTTGTCTCTTGGTCATCCGGTGAATTTCCTCTTGTCGAACGATAGCCCACATGTCGTCCCATCTTGGAAGGTCCTGTCTGCCCAAGATGCTTTGGACAAACGTTTCCCATTCATCTGAGACTGCATTTAGAGCAATCCTCACCATGACATCATCCTCCACTTTAACCCCCATGGAAATCAGTTGATCTCGAATCGACTGCAACCTAAAGAGGAAAGGATTGATTTCCTCTTCCTTATTCATCACGAATAACCTCATCTGGTTCTCCAGAAGCATCTTCTTCTGGACGGATTTTCCTTGATACGTTGTGGTTAAAGTTGTCCACATAACATTAGCTGTCTTCTTCTCAACAATGTGTGGTACCACATGATCCTTGACCACGTCCATGATAAAGCACTTAGCATGCACCTCCGCTTCATTATGCTTCGCGATAAGAGCGGCGTCGGTTGGTGTAGCCAAGATGTTCTCTGCATGTTCCCGAAGTGCATATGCCTCCAGGACCGTTAGGATTCTGGCCTTCCAGATAGCAAATTTGGACAAGTCGTCCAATCTATCCTGATCACACAGTCCGTACAGCGCCATCTAGCTCAAAAACAATCTGTCGAAACAAATGCTCCTCTCCCTGCTACTATTGCTACTCTCAACAGAAGCCCGGAGCTAGGGTCCTTAGTGAAAGGCACCCTCTATAAGCAACTGCTCCCTCTGAAAACTGATTTCCCTCCTTGGAAATCTGCCAAATCTCTTGAATCAGCCCTCTTCGATCACCCACTTGATCGATCCTCAGATTTCTTTGGCCAAAATCTGCTGAGTGGTTGTTCTCCTCCTGATCTTTGTCAACTTAGCTAGGCATTGTTTTGCACCGACAAAACCTATGCCACACAACAACTTCTAAAGACCGGAAGCTACATATCCAACCCCGACAAACTGCACAGCGTCACTGCAAATTGGACTGTGTCACCCTCTAGGGTCTGCTTTAGCCACTGTGTCACTTCAACGTGCCTCTGACCAGCATTGTGTCATCCTTAATAGTGTTGCGTCAGCCTCTACGTAAGCAAGGCTGGTTTTGCGTCACCCTAGTGATGCTGCATCAGCCTCTATGTGAGCAGACTGGCTCTACGTCCCTCTCAACTTGGTTTGCATCCCTCTTGATGTTGTGTTGCCTTCTATGGTCTATGCTACTTCAACTGCCCTTCCTGCAGCAAAAATGCTTCAATCGCTTCGGTGGTGATTCAACTTGATCTGCAATAGTCTGATACCATGTGAAAATTTCTAAACAAAAATCCTACTGCAGTGTCTTGATTTACTTTTCCTACTTGAATTAAATTACAAGTTAATTTTCTGAATTATTCAGTAAAATCAGCAAAGTAAACACAACTGCAGGCTACACATTTACATATCATTTACTAAACATTACGCACACATGAAAAAGTGACATAGATTTTTCCAATGTAGAAAAAGTTGAAGTCGGGATTAAATCGGCAAGGGTCCAAAAGTTGAAAAACTCGATAAAGTTGAGAGTTTTTTGAAAAAGTCGGCAAAACTAAAACAATACAAAAATATTCATTTTTGGAAAAAATCCCGATTTTTTCAAAAAAAATTAAAAATTTACCAAAGAAACTACCTCACTCAGGATTTTTTGGAAAAAGTCGGTCAAAAGTCGGGACTTAAAGGATAAAATCGCGACTTTTTATGGGATGAAAAAGTCGACAAAAAGTCGGCCGATAAAGTCGGCTCAGGGAAAAATTCGGGATTTTTTCAAAATGTCGGGACTTTTTGCCGACTTTTCCCACAATGGATTTTTCGGACAAATGTCCCTGGAAAAACCCAATGCGGGAAAACCAGTGCAACTAGCTCTAGAGGGTTTTATGATTATGCAGAATCTTAATACAACAATATCTGGGCACCAAAATGGTTCGCCCTACAGAGAAATTACACAGCAGTAGTACCTCTTTCACTCGGAGACAAAAAATATGGCTGATTTATACCTTCAAACGGGATTTACAGAACTTGAGCCCTTTCTGGCCCACCAGAAACCCCAACGTTGTCCCTCAGCCCTCTGCGTCAGCCTCACTAGCCTGCATCAGCCTCTGCGCTGGCCTGGAAGGGCCTGCATCACCCTCTCTGGGCTTACGTTGCCCCTGCGCTGCCCTCGCTGGGCCTACATCACCCTTGAAGGGTCGTTGCTACATCTGCGCTGCCTTCTATGTGCCTTTGGCTGAACTGCGTATTTCTGGCTGCCCTCTGCGTTGCCTGGTACACTGCCTCTCTGTCGCTGTTGTATTCTTGGCCTCAGATTAGAACATCCCTTGCCAATCTCTGCCCCTCACTGCACTGCAAACTCGCTTCGAAATTCTTAGCAAACCACACCCTAGAATTTCGACTTAGCTTCAGTGCTCTACAATGCGTGTGTTCTCCAACTGAACCCAGGCCCTTTTCTTATACTTTTCTCGTTGGAAAACCAACGGTCGTGATCTAATCTCTAATCAACAGCTAAGATTAGAAGCTGCTTGATCCACGTCACTTAGAACATTCTCATTACATGTTTAATTTAATTCACTTTAATCTTTTAATTTTCCTAAGTTAGACGTAGGGTCCTTAATTAAAAATATTAATTATTTGAATAACTATCAAACCAAATGGAATTTCTCCAAACGCTTTTTGGGTCTTGGAGATCTCATGTACCTTAGCTCCACAAAATTTTGGAGCTAGAGCATATCCGATGCTACCCCAAAATCTCGACAGAGAGATTGAAGAAGCTGAAGAGATTGGGAGATAGAAAGTTCAATCGTTCTGAAATTTTGGACACGGGGGCCAAAGTATCTCAATCTGGAGTACTTTGGAACTGAGTACTGAAATTTTACTCAGTTGGCCGGGTGGCTTTTGGTCTTTTGGTAACGGGAACAAGAGTAGATTGGAACCACATCAACTCAGGATCAACTTCAGACGCGGTAACCAGGTATGTATTGTGAATTTAGTTGATAAATTCCTATTTAAATTGCAATGGTTGAATTCTGGTAAGAGTTAAGGGTTTAATTCTAGTTAGGTTATGTATCTGTGTATAATTGTTCGATAAATGTGTTTTTTTAAAACCTCGTTTTAATTATGGGTTTCGATGTTGCTATAACTAGGGTTTAACTGATAAGAGCATTACACAGTGTTCTCCTAGCACCTCCCAAGATTTTTCGTCTTTTCCCATATTTAAAGTTGGGCTACTAGTTTTAGATGTCTATATTTAGCAAGTGATGGAAACCCTAGGTGTACCATTATACTTACAGATTCACAGGGTTTGTGCATAGAAATCAAACATTTTTCACTGTTTTAGAGTTATTTTAGTGCTGATCCACCAGTTACACTGGATTCTGGAGTGAATTTGTAGCAAATTTGTGAAGTGCAAGTGTGGATTTGAAGTATATTTTTGTAAATTGAGGATTTTGCATGCTGTTTAGAGATCTAAACACCCAGAAATCAAAGTTTTATTTCCATTTTGAAGCTTCTTATTGTTGGATTTGACGGATTTTTGTTTCAAGTGAGAGGTATTGTGAAAGATATTGTATTCAGAACAAAAAAGTTCCCTAGCTGATCATTCGAACAACTCCCTTCCAGAGTCAATGGCAAAATTTGTAGCGGACAATTTTGGGGGATAACACGTTACACAACCTACCATTAACTTAAATGCGTGTAACTTCAATTTATAACTTAATCATACCATTTCCATGCAAAATTTAAAACATTTGTGTTTATGAAAATTGCATGTACATTGGTCCTATCCAAATGAAATTTAGTTTCATGTTTCCCTAAATGGATGTGGTGGGAATACTGCACAAGTTGAGAATAATATGTTCTACTAAAGTGGACAATGGCAACAATGCCTTCGAATTTTGTTTGTCAAAATAATCATACAATCTACTTGATGGCAATTCTCAAACCTCATGCGAGATATACTTCACTACCATTGGCATTAACTATAACGGAATCAAGTTGACTATATAGTATATAGCAATGCTTAGGAAACACCTAGTGGGAATACGACTTACAGAAATTTGCAAGGGGTCAAGACACTATCTTTTCAATTTATTAACCATGGTAACTTTTACAAAAGGTGGCATTTTCGCATGCATAGTACTATCATAACATCTTCATATTAGATATTGCATCTCAGGAAATTTGTTCTATCAATGTTTGAAAAATCAATGCAAATACATTAAAAATAAAAATAAAAACTTTTAAAAAAATATGATCATAAATAAATCTTGAAACAAATTTTCATGGCAAAAAGTCAAGAACTTTTCCTTACAGAATATGAAATGTGAAGTGGAGAATTCTCCAAATCCACAGTTCCATGGAAAAGCTTTGTCAAAAAATGTGTCCCCTCTTCCATAGTACCCATAATGGTGATGCAAGCCCCACCATTGTACGCAAGATCAAAGCTATTGACACCATTGACATGAGAAACTTGTCAACATCATGTATCTGCACACTTTTAAATGCTACAACCTTCCAATCTATTGAGGATCAAACTAATCTTCTCACACAAATAATTTTTCTTCAGATTAAGAGTAGCCCCACATATCTATAGACATTGTATGATGTCATAATAAGCATCAAGAAAGTCATCCCATTCTTGTTTAATCTAGAATTTTCACTATCACTCAAGTGCAAAACCAAGCATTATCCCTCATTTTGCATAAGGCTATACTATAGAACAGTGAACTCTTTTCACTACTCATGATTTTTATCACAATGGCAGGTTTACAGGTTGATGGAACTTTGGATGGCCTAGAGGTTGTGATTTCACTTGATATCGCGATGGATATCTTGATGATATTGGCTTGGTGATTGCTTTCCTTTTATGCTAGTATTTTTGGATATGGAGCCCCTATGAACATGTGGATAGTTGTTGATAAATGTTAATGTGTGACTCTACTTGAAGAACACCCTAGCATTTTTGGGCTTGTTTGACATTCCATGGGCATCTTGGTTTGGTTAACATCATCATGTTTAAGAGCACTTGACACTTTGCTCCTATCTTCCCCTTGCCTTCATACTTATTCAAGATGACATGGTATTGGCATGGTTAGGGACTCATTGCTTCAATGTCTTATCTCTCATGTATGTTTTACACACGTGGGTGGGTGGCTTATGATGTGCAGCATGCTTTTATGTAGATCATTGATACAAACAAAGTTTGCTCACACACAAAATGTTCAAAATATCTGGAATAGGAAAATATCCATAAGGATATATATATATATACAAGTGTTGAGTAAAATGATATGATGATGAGAGTACAGTTGGGCCCACTAATTAATACAATATAGTTAATAATTATGAAATGACATATCTCGAACGTCATAACCCTTTATGAATGGGCACTCCCATTTACGTGTATACACTCCATATATACACACGTAAGTGGGAGTGTATACACGTAAATGGGAGTGCCCATTCATAAAGGGTTATGACGTTCGAGATATGTCATTTCATAATTATTAACTATATTGTATTAATTAGTGGCCCCAACTGTACTCTCATCATCATATAATTTTACTCAACACTTGTGTGTGTATATATATATATATATATATAGTTTATTCATCCTTGTGGATATTTTCCCATTCCAGATATTTTGAGCATTTTGTGTGTGAGTGAACTTTGTTCGTATCAATGATCTACATAAAAGCATGCTTCACATTATAAGCCACCCACCCACGTGTGTAAAACATACATGAGAGATAAGACATTGAACCAATGAGTCCCTAACCATGCCAATACCATGTCATCTTGAATGAGTATGAAGGCAAGGGGAAGATAGGAGCAAAGTGCCAAATGCTCTTAAACATGATGATGTTAACCAAACCAAGATGCCCATGGAATGTCAAACAATCCCAAAGATGCTAGGGTGTTCTTCAAGTAGAGTCACACATTAACATTTATCAACAACTATCCACATGTTCATAGGGGCTCCATATCCAAATTTACTAGCATAAAAGGAAAGCGAATATTTCATCAAGATATCCATTGCCATATCAAGTGAAATCACAACCTGTAGGCCATCCAAAGTTCCATCAACCTGTAAACCTGCCATTGTGATAAAAATCATGAGTAGTGAAAAGAGTTACTGTTCTCTTTTTTTCTGAGCATGCTATTTCTTCAACACAGGCTTATACTTTTTTCTCAGCATGTCAAGTACTCCCTCTTATTTCTGAAGCAAGATTTCTTATATTCAGATTGCAGCGTATGACTGAGTGAGTATATGGGTAACATTCTTGAATGCTGGGCCACTATCTTCATTTCTGGGCAGCGTATCTTTCTGGAAAAGAACTGGACTGTTCACTGTGCATTTATACTTGTGCTAGCAGCCCTGAGGTTGAAATTCATGCAGGTAAGATCCAGGAAACCTCTACGTCTCTATGATTAGAGATGAAATTTCTGTTTTTGCATAATTGCCCTACAGACAGAAATTTCTAGACAGTTATTTGGTTACTGCTACGTAGCTCCTCAGGTTCTTCCTAGAGCTTTAGCTCTTCCATTTCTTTTAGTTTACTTAGGACTTGACACAACAAAGCATTCTAATGATATGGTGAGGAAACAATCATTTCTGATATATGTGATAGATATCAGTGGGATAGTGATCCATGCCTAATCCCTATTCAGATACATATTTAGTGCAAGAGTCGATCCTATATGGCCATGTCTTCTAATCTCAAAATCTCCATATCACGCCTCTATTATGGATGATATTCTAAACTTGTAGTACAAAGAAAGTAGATTATTCAAGTGATAACTTGTAATTCATTCAGTCACGTATTTGAAACATAGCACCACAAACATGACTACTTGGATAACATAAAAGGAAAATGATTGAATACAAGCAAAAGAAAAAAAATTACTTTGTTAAAGATTGAAGTTGGCCTTTCAATGAACGATATTATGGATGATATTCTAAAATTGTAGTACAAAGACAGTAATTTTTCAAGTGATAACTTGTAATTCATTCAGTCACATATTTGAAACATAGCATGACAACATGACTGATTGGATAACATAAAAGGAAAATGATTGAATACTAGCAAAAGAAAATAGTTTACTTTGTTAAAGATTGAAGTTGGCCTTTCAATGAATCTGGAGCGACTTCAAGGAGGGGCTGTGAAACACAAAAAACAAAAAAAGTCTGTGTCAATTAATTTCTTAGAAAAGGGTGCATGATAGCTTATAAACATTTCTTTAGTAATAGTAAAAAAATTAGTGAACAAAATTCATTTCTAAAGCAAGTGAGCACAAGTCCTATAAAACAAGACGTTTGAATGGACAAATAGACACAATTCAAGATGAACAGGAACAAATATCAAATAGATGCACTGGATAGAGGCACGATTTTTAAGGAAGACAGATTGCACAAGACAATGGCACAAATTTTGAGATAGTCAGAAGCATCAATGGCGCCAATTTTCAAGACAAATCTTAGCATACATGAATCCCTAGGCAGATGCAAAAAAAACATGCAGTCAAGAGGTGAAATCCTAAGGCGCAAAGAAATATGTAAAAGACAGGCACAGATCCCAAGGTGTAGTGCATATTTTAACGTGTAGGAGAGAAGGCCCAAATTCCAAGGCATAGAACAAAAAAATGCACTTTGAATATTGTGGAAAAATGTACATGTTAGGCGAGGAGGTAACTCAAATGAATTGTGATTTTGCATCAAGACTGACCATAGATATATATATGGAGGGAGAGACTCTTGGGCGTCATCTTCCAGTGTCTCTTCATATTCCAATTCTCCTTATTTTCTATTTACACTATTTTACATGGATTACCTAATCCCAAAGATTAGGTGTCAACATTCCCCCCTTAATCTGAAGGGATGTTGGTGAGTCCAAGCATCATTCTGAATCTTTTGAACTTTTTTCTTCCAAGCGCTTTGGTGAAGATGTCTGCAATCTACTCATTTGTGGAACAATGGCTTAGATGGATTGTCTTGGCTTCAACATGATGTTGAATCAGATGGTATTTTGCATTGATGTGCTTCATTCAATCATGGAACTTTGGGTTCTTGGCCAACTTTATTGCAGAATTGTTGTCAATCATGAGAGGAGTTGAATGCATTTGTTTCTCCTGTAAATCTTCCAAAATTTTCCTGAGCAACACAATTTCCTTTGTTGCTTCAGCTGCTGCCACATATTCTACCTCAGTTGCGGAATCTGTTGTAACTGATTGTTTGCGTGACCTCCAGGAGACAGCTCCTGATCCAAGACTCGTAGCATAACCTGAAGTAGATATCCCAGTTTCTTTATCTCCATCGAAGTTTGAATCAAGGTATCCAATCAAGCTGAAGTTGCCCACCAATGTATACTTAAGTCCAAAGTCTCGAGTTCCCTTCAAGTACTTTAGAACTCTTTTTGCAACCGACCAATGTCCCTCACAATGCTTTTGCATAAACCTGGAGAGGATTCCAACAGCAAATGAAATGTCTGGTCTAGTAGTAGTCAGGTAGTTGAGACTTCCTACAAGCTGTCTATACTTTGTTGCATCCTCAAATTCTTTTCCTTCAATGGATGTGAGCTGTTAGGGTCCCGTGATTTGGTTGATTGGCAAGCCAAGTGACAGGGTAACATCAAACCAATCTTTGGAGCCCAAGGACCTAGCCTTCCTGGACTCAGAGAGGGCTCTCTCTATTTGTGTAAGGGGTATCCATGTGTTTTGCTTCTTATATTTCTGATTTTAGGCTAGTTGTGAAGTAGGTTTTTGGTTTTGTTTTTAGGTTTTTGAGGGAGGAACTAATCAAAGACTGAGATAGATAAAAAGATTGTTAGATCAACTAGGCTATGGGGTCAAAAAGGTTGAGAAAGCCTCAGATGGTGATACAGGGTATGTTGAAGGGCCGATTTGATCAAAGTAAAATGGAGTGGGATGGACACTAATTTTGTGAAGGACAAAGGCTTTCAAACATAAATAGTTTAATAGCAGACATTTATATGGTAGGGCTAACCATTAATCATGATAAATGTAACTACAAACTAATAAATGCATAGAAATAAACATTCAAGCAATACATAGAGATATATGACTCTCTAACTTTAGGAAATTGCTATCAGACTTTGGGGAAAGCCAATTAAGACAAACAAATAACTCAAGCTATTAAGAGGAAACTCCTAGACATAGTATTTCGAGCTATTGGACACTTTGAACTAAGATTACAGAGTTTTAGGCAAAGGGCAAATCGATACAAGACCTCTTTGGTTCAACTAGGACAATCAAACATTCAAAAAAAGGTTTCAAAGGTGGAGCTATGACTAGCCATAAGTAAGCAGGGCATACCGTGAATCATACTTAGCATGCATAAAACCATAAATGAAACAAGCAAACAATTTTTTCAGTGATCAAAGAGCAATTAAGAATTCTTCGATATGACTAAAAAGGAAGAAAACATAGAAGCTATAATGAAACAGGAAATCTGAGGTGCCTCCAAGGGCATGTTTCAAATCTATTCTCTATTGTCTTATAGCAAGCAAGAGCATGGAATGAGTATGAAAACTAAGAAACATAACAGAGAGGGACACTATACCATTTTACCAAGTCAAGAAATCCAGCAGCAGTCCTCTTTCATCATCCAAAAACATTTAAGAAACTATCGAATGCATGAGACAAGTGTTTCATCCGAGCTTGTATAACCATATATTGCTCTATATCATCAAGTTTAGCCTTGTTTACAATGAAGTCTCTTGGAATATATAGGCCAAGATGAAGGAGAACCTCCTAGTGCAACTAGCAAGCTCATTGGCCCATCAAAAATATCTGATTTTGTTCTTGAGGCTTTGCAAAGCCCAAGGCACAAAATATCTATAAAAATATCCTAAAAATGCTATAAAAAAAAATTAAATTGACTTTTCCTAACTGACAATGGCCAAAAAAGACTAAATGCACGTTTGGAAAAGCCACTTCAAAAAACTGCATTTTTTACAAAAATACTTCAGAAATATAGCAGCAGAAAATCCCGTGTCTTGTGGGCAGTTTTTGGAGGCCTTCCCGATGTCGAAATGAGGCCCGTGACGGCTCGTTGGAAAGCTCTGGATGTCTAGTTTCTGAAAATGCTTTGTTTTCCTCAAACTGATCACTGGAAGCCTATGAAAAACTGACCTGTGTGAAAAAACCCAGAAAATAGCCTTTGCTGATATGCGGGGCAGAGTGTTGAAAAAGTGATTGTTTTTCGCCACTTTGAGGGATCAAATCATCTTCAATTGATCTGAAATTCGCTGAGTAGATGCCCCTAAAATTATGGCATCCAATGATACCATTTTCATCCTTTGAGGATGCTTCAAACAAAAATGGTGATGCCGATGATTTTTAGCAAAAAGCCCAAAAATGTCAAAAAACCAAAACTTGTCGAATTATGCCCAATTTTGGCGAGCATGACCCTTATGGGTTTTCAGAAGCATGCTGAGAAGTGGAGGCCAAAATTTCAAGCCTTGATATGCCTTTTTTCACTTTTGGTGCCGGGCGCCTCTTTTGAGCCTCCTTGAGCTTTTCTTGTGTAGCCTTCAATTTCTGTCGGGCGAATTTTTCTTTTAAGGTCCAAATCTCTATTGGCCTTTTCCAACTTCTTCTCCAAGTGTTCATTCACCCTTTCAAGCTATGCTTCTCTATTGTTTTCTATCTCTTGGGTGAATAAAGTAGTAAGAGTAAAAGATTGGAAAAGGGCAGCCTCTTCCTCTTTTTGCTTCTCCAAAGCTCTTTTGAGCCCCATGGTCCTTGGCCTCTTCTTTCTTGGCTGATCTTCTTCTTCACTATCATTGAATTTGCCCATGAGTTCTTCTAACTTAATTTGCGCTTTGGAGGCTTCTTTTCGATACTTGATAGCCCGTGTCTCATACACTGCCATGTGGACACTCATTTGCTTGTTTTGTGTTTGCGGAAAATGAATGAGGTTTTTAGACCTCTCCAGATCTAGATCCGCTCTTAGATCATGAATTTGTTCTTCTCTATTTATCAAGAGAGATTCTAAGATTTTGAGCTCATTGTCACTATCATCACTGTTTATTTGAATTATGTCAAAATCCCTCTCTTTCTCATGGCTACTTTCTTCTTTCTCCTTTCCCTTGCTTTGGGTGGCCTTCTTGGTCCTCCTTCTCTTTGGTAATTCAACAATGGACTGCTTGGGCAACTTCCCTTTGCTTCGGAGTGCTCTAGTAACATTTGGAGTTACAGTTTGAGACACTTTCTTTCTTGATGTTCGGGGCTTTGTTACCTTTGGAGAAGAAAGCATGGCCTCTTGCCTAGGAGAGGCAGCTAGCACATGCTCTTTTTGGTCTTTGCCCTTGCTACTCCCCTCATCATCCTTGCCACTGTTTTGACCCTCTTCACGAATGCCTTGACTGTCACCTTGCATGTCTCCTTGAGGGCTGCCCTTTTCACTTTTGTCCCTGCTTTCTTCAGGACTTTTAGGCTCTGTATCCTCAATGTTTTGTGCTTCATCTTCATCATGTTTGCTGCTGTGAGGGCTGCCAATATCCTCCTCTTTGTGACTGTTGTGTTCCTCATCAAACTGTTCCATTTCTTCATCATTTCCCTCTTCACTGTTTTGCTCTTCTTCATTGTGCTTTTCTTCACTTTGCTCCTCTTCACTTTGCTTCCTTTGACTTTGATCCTCTTCACTGTTTTGCTCTTTATCACTATGCTGCTTTTCCTCACTGCGCTCCTCTTCATTACTATGATGTTCTTCCTCACTGTGTTGTTCTTCCTCACTATGCTCTTCTTCTTGATCAATCATAGGAGATTTTTGTTTCTTAGGAGTGGGTTTACTAGAAGAAAGAGAAAGATGATGAGTGGAAGGTGAAGGAGATGCATGGGATGAAGAAGCAGTGGCGAAATCGGGATGTGAAATGAAAGTGTCCCAAGAAATTCCCTTCTTCTCAAATTGATGAAGAATGACAATCTTGATAAGGGAATGATGGAAAAGACAAGCTGGCTGCTGAGAGAAAGGTCTCTTTTGAACAGTAAAAGCCATCTTTTCAATGTTTCTATGGAGGAAAAAGGGTAGGTTTAGCAATTGAGTTCTTGTGAAGTGCATAAGTAGCCTGACATGGTAAGCATAAGCCCGAGAAAACTTTCCTTCGCATGTGAAATATTTCATGATTATCTTCATGAGGGGAGCATAGTTGGTCAATAAATAGGAAAAAGGAAAGATAGATGGGCATGCATCCTGATGCTTTGGTTTCAAGAAGGGTTTGTATTGATCTGAGTCTAGGTAGCTCTACTTAAACCATTTTTCTCCGACATATGAAATTTTGGTAGCTCTGGAAATGGATCTAGGAGAAAGCTTGAAGTTTAAGCCTGCTAGATGAACATGTTTCCCTTGCTGTCTTAAAGCAAATAGATGTGTCAAAGGAAGATAAATTTTCACCTGAACCCTTTGACAAAACTTCAAACATCCTACTTCATGAAAGTTAAAAAGCACTGAAGGATGGGCATTTACTTCCTCAGTTGAAAAAGGTTCATACCTTTTGTGAGGGCCACTTCTGTTATCTTGCCTGGGAGGCATTTTGCTTTGGACACTCTTTGCTGGCTGACCAAGGCAAGCTGATTCAAATGGTCTCTAAAATAGTTTCCCAATACCACACCTTTTCCTCCTTGTAAGTCACTGTGTTTCTTTGATGCTAACAAAACCAGTATTTGTCAAATGAGAACAAAATCACTTTTATCATTGTGTTTGAGCAAAAGGTTTAAACAAGATATGTTTGTGGTTTTTTGTTTAGAGAGGAATCTCCCTTTGTTTTGGCACAAACTCCCTTCCCTTCAAACACTACTCCTTTGTTATCACTGTTTTTTGAAAGGTAATAGTGCTCTTTCAAAACTGATAAAACACCTTCACCTATCACTGTGTTAATCCTTGATACCCACAGCAACAAAACTTTTTTGATTTTGACCAAAGGCCCAATCTCCTAATCACTATTTCTCTTTGTGCTTTTAGATAATAACATGCCTTTAAAACCACTGTTAAGACACTTCCCAAACTGATTTTAAGACCCCCAAACACACTCTGTTTTTCTTCTAGCAACTGTGGGTGTTTTTAGTTATTTCATAGCACAAAGAGCACTTTGAAAAATAGCACATCAGTCTTCTCTTTTTTCACTGTTTCTATACCTTTGAAAACCACAGCAGGAAATCCTTTAACTTAAAAATCTACCAAGAAGTAAGAAAAATACCTTGAAAATAAGTTTATGGACCTTGTTGATCATTGGAGCAGCATTCAAAAGAGTTTTTTTAAAACTAATGGATGAGCGGGCCATTTGCAGCGGAGAGCGCCGCGCAGAGGAGGTGTCGGGTCGGTCTCGGGCGCCTGGTGACTGCAGGCACAGGCGCGTCGCGTGCATCTACAGGCGCGCTGCGCCTTCGTTCAATCTCTTTGTTCGAGCGCTCACAGGCGCGTCGAGCACATCTACAGGCGCGCCGCGCGGAGTTCAAGCTCTGAAAACCTCAAAAAATGCCCCAAAACACTTCCTTCTTCAATGAGCAGGCTAAGGAACGTTTGTGTCGAGTTTTGAAATTGCTAATGGGCCCTTTTAAACGGCCTTCTCTGCCTTTTTATTTGAAAAAACTTCAATGCCTTTGCAGCATAGTTTGGAGGGTTTATGCTTTTTTGAAAAGGCTTTTTTTTTTTAACAAAAGCATCAATTTCCACCCTCAGTATTATCTTACCCTTTAAAGTACCATAAAGACCTACTATTCGAACAGGACTCATAGAAATAATGCTATCGCCAGCTTCTTTTGAAAACACTCATATCCATGACTTTTTCGAAGTAAAGAGGCCTCCTTAAAAACAAGACCTTTCTCACTGCCTCTTCATTAAGGAAATAACCCCTGAGACCACTAATGTAGCTCTTGACAATTATGAATTTTTCTAATCTTTGCTGTCCTTTTTGTATACATATGCAAGAACTACTGTCAACCACAGCCAGCTCTCTCTTTCTTGGGCTATTTGGATGAAGGTTTTTAGCCCAAGTTTCACCCTTATGACAGTTTGAAGGAGGTTTTTTATGAACAGAGGAAAAAGGGTTTTGTTAACACCAGAAAAGTCATCTTTTTGCTTGATGTGAAATAGGTTTTTAACCTATGAAAACTCATTGCTTTGTCACTGTTTGTCCATTTTGTCCTTCAAAGGGAAAATTGCTCAAGAACCATATCCAAGACTGCTGATGCATCCTTTGCCTATCTCTTGGAAGGAGGTGATTGACAATTTTAGAAATTACTTTGACAATTCAACTCTCTGATGTTTGATGATTGATTATGCCCATTGTTGAAGTTTGTCAAACACTGTTAGGCACCTTATATTGACATTTTCTTTTGACTGTGGATAAACCCTTATTTGCACTCACCAAGATTTGACCTACATCTATCATTAAGGAGATGGCCTTTAAAAAACCTTAATGCAATCATATACAAACAAGAGAGTTTGTTCTTATGTACATTAAAAGGTCTTGTCTATGACTGTGGTATGTTTTATTTCTTTGAAGGTTGTCTTGAACTTGAATCATTGTGTCATAGCCTTCCTTATCCATATTGTCTCTGTGTATTCATTTGCAAATGTCTTTTTAAGAAACAAGGCTATTCTACCTTCCTGTCATTTTGATGAGATTGTTCCAAGTTTTGGACATTCTAGCCTCAGATTACCCTTTGAAGAAGACCTTTATGGACAGAAGAAAAACAAAGCTTCTTTAACACCATAATATCACTGCTTGGCCTATGTTTAACACCAGACTTCAACTCATAAACCTTCAATTGCTTCCCACTGATTTTCAATTTTGACTTCCCAATTGGACTAGAGACTTTCAACACCCTTATGCCACTGTATGTTTTCTATGTGGAAAAGGTTTTCAACATGATGAATTTTCATTTGTACTAACCATGATTTCTCAACTGTTGTTACCAATAAAAACCCTTTCAAACATAGTTTTATATCTTTGCCATACATCAGTTTCTTCACTCTTTTGGAGGAAGTGGTGTAAACAATTTTTTGAGTCATTTAAAACCCCTGTTAGTTTCCTGCTCTTTGAATGAGGCTATATCTTTGCTCCTAACCCTCTGCTTTTAAATGAAGGAGGCCCCTATCATGTTTCTAACCATCTGCTTTTAAATGAAGGAGGTTAACATAATACTTCCAAACCATCTGCTTTTATACTGGAGGAGGTTTTCAGCATGTCACCCAACCATCTGCTCTTGCTTGGAGAAGGTTAACACAGTCATGACATTTCATCCATTTCTCAAAATATGTCATCTTTCTTTGTAATACATATATCTGCTTGGTATATCACAATAAGTAATAAAGTGAAAAATCTGACAATATGCTATAAGAGGCATGTTCTGAGATATGTAACCTGTTGTCAGAATATCCTTGTGAACTTTTAAACCAGGAGCCACATGACTTGTATTTGCAGAGTATTTGCTTGCTAGTCATTACTTACTAACCTTTCTTGACTGTGTTTGCAGAGGTTTATTGAATTTGTTCTCTGACTAGTATTCTTATCCCAGGCTCAAAACAACATGAGAAGCAACTGTCTTCTTATGTTCAGTTTGATGATGTCTTCTAGAATACTTGTGCATCTCTGCTTCTAAAAGAGACACTGAAACACTGTAGATCAACATTATATTAGTTTGGCTTTTGAAACATGTACTACTGAGACATCAAGACCTCTTAGTGGCGCAACCTATGGGTGTATCAAGACGTTATTTTTGCAGAAAAGGAAGACAATCTATGGCTGATTGGTACTAGACAGAGGCTTTTTGGCTTAAGATGTTTTTGCCAAGGAAATGACTCCTAAACACCACTATCTAACTTAGGGGCAGCTTTCATTGATTCTGGTTGTGTTTGACAAGAAGATCAAGGATAGGAAGGGAGACACTTTGTAGACAAGCAAGACCAAGACAGTTATAGACAGGGATATTTTGCTGAAACAAGACATGACTTTGAAAACTGAAGATTGCTCTGATCATAGGCTAACAGGAAGGGCTAGGAAAGCAAAAATTTGTTTGGGGGTTTTCTAGATGGCAAATTGACATATGGAGATCAGCTTCTAGAAAACTCAGCTAAAGAATCTAGTCATCAACAACAGGTGAAAAATACTGATGACTAACAAGAACTTTAATTTTGTTTCACTGGAGTAGTCAAAGGATTGCACTCATCCATGCCAAACCTATTCAACAGATCTCCAATTTACTTCTTAGAGAGGAATATAAACTTTGTATGTTGAGTTACTTCAATACCAATATAGTAGTGAACATAGCCCAAGTCAGTCATTTCAAAACCTTTCCTCAATTCCTTCTTTATGGCTGCAATGTAGCTCTCATTGTTCCTTGTCATCAAAAGATCATCTACATACACCACAAGATATACAACTGTTTTTCCAACTTTCTTGACAAACAAAGTTGCATCATCAAGATCATAATGTTTGAAGTTGAGTTTCAAAAGATGCTCAGTTAACTTCTCATACCAGGCTTGCGGTGCTTGCTTGAGGCCATACAAGGATTTTACAAGCTTGCATACTTTGTGTTCTTGACCCTTCACAACAAATCCTTCTGGCTAGGACATAGAAACATTCACTTTCAGATCTCCATTCAATAACGCAATTTTTACATCCATTTGATGGACTTTCCAACCATTCTAAGCTGCCAAGGCAAAGAGTAGACCATTTTGTTGTGGGGGCAAAAGTCTCCTCATAGCCGACCCCTTCCTTTTGTGCAAAACCTTTTTCCACAAGCCCGACTTTGTGCGTGTCAAGTGAGCCATCAGTTTTATACATGTTCTTGTAGACCCACTTGCAGCCTATTGGTTTGGTTCCCAATGGAGGATCAACCAGCTTCCATGTGTCATTCTTTATCAAGGCATCATATTCTTTCTGCATCGCTTTTTCCATTCATCATGAGAAGAGGCTTCTTTGAAGGAAGTTGGTTCAAAATTTGTAAACAAATTCAGTTCACTATTATAAGGAACATCCATCTCAACAGGTGAATCAGAATCGTCTATATCACCTCCAGTTTACCTGGTTGTACTTCGTGTTCTTGTCTTTCCAACCTCATCTGGACGAACACTTTCAAGTGTCTTTGTCAGCCATTTTGGAGGACCTTTCTGAGATGGCCCAAGCTACTCAATTGACTGAGTTGGGGCTGAATCAATCCCAATTCTGTCAATCACATCACTCAAAGTTTCAACAGTGGTTGGAGCTTCATGTGGGGGAGAGAGTGTTTCAGAAGAAGATTCCACAGATTGATCGAGTATAGGAATCCCCCCTTCAAGATGTGGAATCTCATTATCAAATTCTTGAAAAGACTTTGCATGTTTGAATATATCCAAGAGATCAAGATGTCGCTCAACAACATTGTCGGCCTTGGAAGATTCAAGAAAGATCACATCTCTAGATACTACAAACTTCATATTAACTTCATCATACCTCATGCTTTGGAGGTATTTGAATACCCCAAGAAGATACACTTGCGACTCCTTGCACCGAGTTTGTTTCTTTGTTCCATAGGTATCAAGGCATAACAGGTGGAACCAAATGTTGATTTTTGGTAGCATCGGATGTGCTCTAAGTCTCAAATTTTGCAAGGAGGCTTAGGCACATGTATTCCAAAGAACCCAAAAAGCATTTTTGGAAATTCCACTCAGATTATGTTTTATAGAAATAATTAATTATTTTTGAAGGGACCCTAAGTTTAAACTTAGGAAATTAAAATAATTAAAGGATATTAATTAAAAGAGTGTGAATCTTCTAGAGAAGACGAAGATCAAGTCAAGTTAATCTTAGTCGTTGATTAACGATTTAAACTCAGTCATTGAAGAATCAACGAGAAGATGATAAGGACTTAATGGACCATTCGGAAAACACATCAAGAACGAAAATCTAGAGATCAAAATTCTTTAGTGAGCAGTGCTCAAGGAGAAAATCGATCGAGAATATTTTTGCAGAGAGGGGCAGAGATAATTTCTAGTTAGAATACTTTCTTGATGTAGAGAGTGCAAAGCAGAGGAGGCAATAAAAGCCACAGAGGGGCAGCGCAGAGCCACCCACGCAAGGACTACGCAGTGCTTCAGAGGGAGTTCGAAATTTTGTTGAGAAAACAGTCGAGGTTCAATGCCAACAACCGAGGGAGTTTCCAAAGGCCAGAAGGGCCTCGTTTCCAGGCAGCAGAGAGATCCAGCACATAGAGAGAGGCAACTTCAGTGGTGACGCATAGACTGCGCAAAGTGATGCATGTTGATTTTTGGTAGCATAGGATGTGCTCTAAGTCTCAAATTTTGTGGAGAGGCTTAGACACATGCATTACAAATAACCCAGAAACAATTTTATAAGAAAAAATAATTATTTTTAATGAGGACTCTAAGTCTAACTTAGGAAATTAAAATAATTAATCAGTATTAATGTAAATTGTGGGTGAATCTTCTAGAAAAAGCAGATCAAGTTCAAATGTAATCTTAGTCGTTGATTGGAGATCTAATCTCAGTCGTTGAAGTCTCAACAAGAAGACTATAAAGAAATACTTGAGGGTCATTTGTAAGATACACCGAGGCAGATACTCAGTTTCCCAAGAAGATCGATTTTCTCACTAGCTGAAGTTCAGCACGAGAAATCGATTCAGAGGGAGAGTTGCAGGGTGAAGAGAGAGAGAGAGAGGGATCCGCAAGGGCCGAGTGTACAGAATCCGACAGAGAGAAGCAACGCAGAGGCAGTGACAGCGCAGGAGCTGTGACGTTGGAACTGCGTAGCCACTAGGCAGAGGCTGACACAGTGAGACGCAGAGGGACTTAGAGGCTCTCCAGGGTCAGAAACTCACTGAAAAGAAAGTGAGGGATTTGATTGTAAATTTCTCATAATATTTCTCTTCTATTCTGCTGGTCATTTTCTGTACGAGAGATTTTTGCTGAAGAATTAAAAAAGAAACCGTCATTTGTTGCACCGGTTTTCCCACATTGGGTTTTTCCGGGGACAATTGTCCAAAAATAATTGTGTCATTCATGTGCTTGTATTTATTTATATTTTGCTCAGTGTCAAACATCGGCAACGTAGAGGAAGATGTTGCAGAATCAGAGCAGTACTTCAGCTATATGTATTGCTAGAGCACATTCCTCGCTAAGAGGGAGTGTTGATTTCTGGTAGCATCAGATGTGCTCTAAGTCTCAAATTTTGCAGGGAGGCTTAGGCACATGTATTCCAAAGAACCTAGAAAGTGTTTTAGGAAATTCCACTCAGATTATGTTTTATGGAAATAATTAATTATTTTTAATGGGACCCTAAGTCTAAACTTAGGAAAGTAAAATAATTAAAAGATATTAATTAAAATAGAGTGTGAATCTTCTAGAAAAGACGAAGATCAACTCAAGCTACTCTTAATCGTTGATTAACGATTTAATCTCAGTCATTGAAGACTCAACGAGAAGATTATAAGGACTTGATGGATCATTTGGAAAACACATCGAGAGAGAAAATCTAGAGATCGAAATTCTTTAGTGAGCAGTGCTCAGGGAGAAAATTGATTGAAAATAATTTTGTAGAGGGGCAGAGATAATTTCTGGTTGGAAGTGTTTCCTAATCCGGAGAGTGCAAAGCAGAGGAGGCAGTAAAAGCCACAGAAGGGCAGCACAGATCCAGCCACATAGAGGCTACGCAGAGCTGCGCAATTCTTCAGAGGGAATTCGAAATTCTGTTGCGGAAACAGTCGAGGTTCAGTGCCAGTAACCGGAGGGAGTTTCCAGAGGCCAAAAGGGCCTGTTTCTAGGCAGCAGAGAGATCCAATGCTTAGAGAGAGAGCAGCTTCAGTTGTGACGCAGAGACTACGCAGAGGCAGCGCAGAGCAGCTCATCTCGAGCTAAGGTCAATGTCGGATTCCCGTGGCAGAGTGAAATCTTCTCACGAGATTTTATTTTTCAGTTTTCCTCAGTATGATTTGTCAGTTTCGGCAATCATAGATTTGTACTCAGAAAGTTACTGCATAATAAGCAAACCCTCAACTGTTGCACCGATTTTCCCGCATTGGGTTTTTCCGGGGACATTGGTCCAAAAATAACGGTGTCGTGTCTATGATTTATTCTTGCTCAGATCTTGTTTCTGCACATTTATTTTCCGCAGTTTAATTTTGTGAAGGATGTAGTGTATGGGTTTCGGTATTTACTGTAGAACACAGTAAATAATTTGTTCAAGTAATTAACAAATAGAAGAATTCTCATCAGTTACTGCAATAAGATTCGGACAATCGAATTTTCACACCAAAAACCCTGAGATGCTTTACTAAAGGAACATGGCCATACCACATTTCATAAGGAGTCTTGTTTCTAATAGCATTTCATAAGGAGTCTTGTTTCTAATAGCATTAGATGGACACTTTTTCTTTATATACACAGCACATAGAACTACATTAGCCCAAAACATCAGTGTAACATTCTTGAAAAACATCGTAGAATGTACCATACTTAAGATTGTCCTGTTCATTCCTTCAGCTACTCCGTTTTGTTGGGGATTATAAGGCACACTTGCTTGATGTTTGATCCCATCCTGGCAAAGATAGTTTTCAAATTCATTTGAAGTGTACTATTTTCCATTATCAATGCATATAGAGCCAATATAAGATTATGCATCATTTTCAATCCATGCATGAAAGTTCTTGAATGTTTGAAAAGCATCAAATTTGTTCTTCAATAAATAAACCCAACACATTATGGTGTAGTCATCAATAAATGTCATCATATATTTATTACCATTGGCAGCAGGAACAAACATTGGGCCACATAACTCTAAATGAACAAGTTCAAGTTTTCTATGTGCTCTGAAATGAGAATCATGAAAAGACTGTTTGTTATGCTTTCCTATAATACAAGCATCACATTGCTTAAGTTTCCTAAGAATTGTATGTTGATTTTTGTAGCATTGGAAAGTGTTCCAAGTCTCAAATTTTGTGAGGAGGCTTGGACATCAGTAATCCAAAGAACCCACAAACTGTTTGTAGCAATTCCACTTGGTTCATGTTTTATTAAAATAATTAATTATTTTAAAGAGGGCCCTAAGTCTAAACTTAAGGAAATTAAATAATTAAAGGGTATTAATAAAACATAGTGAGAATCTTCTAGAAAACAAAGATCAAGTGATGTTTCAATCTCATCCATTGATTAGAGATCTAATCTGGGCCATTGATTCATCAACGAGAGGATTATAAGAGAAGGCTTGAGGGTCATTTGGAAATTAAGTTGGGCACACACTCAGTACTCGAAGGAAATCGATTCTGAAGGAATACAATTCGATTTTAGAGGGAGAGTTACAAGGCAGAGTTGCAGAGGCAGAAGAAGGAAGAGAAAGTCAGCAATGACAAAGAAAGGCAAGTGTTGGACGCAGAGAGCCACAGAGGACTGCATTGAGCAGCAGCACTGAGTGCCCACGCAGAGTAACGCAATCTGCATAGGGACTACGCAGAAGATCACACAAAGTGACACAGAGGGAACAAGTGTGAAAATTTATTAATCTAAGAAACCCTATTGCTAACCATTGATTTACTTCTCCTACTTGATTATTTATACAAGTTATTAATCTGAATATTCAGAAAAACAGCGAAGTAAAGACAAATAGCAGCCTACACATACAGATCATTTACTGAATATAACGCTCACATGACAAAGTGACACAGATTTTTCAGACAAATGTCCCTTAAAAACTCAATTCAGGAAAACCAATGCAGCTAGCTCTGGAGGGTTTTATTATTAAGCAGATTATGAATACAACAATTTATGGGCACCAGACATGGTTGGCCCTACAGAGAAAATCACAGCAACAATACCTCTTTCACTCGGAGACAGAAAATATGGCTGATTCACACCCTCAAACGATATTTACAGAACTCGAGCCCTTTCTGGCCCACCAAAAACCCCAACGCTGCTCCTCAACCCTCTGTGTTAGCCTTACTAGCCTACGTCAGCCTCTGCGGTGCTCTGGAAGGGCCTGTGTCACCCTCTCTGGGCTTACGATGCCCCTATGCTTCCCTGACTTGGCCTGCGTCAACCCTGCGTGGCTCCTGTTGCCTCTATGCTGCCCCTGATTGGACTGCGTAGCACTGGCTGCCCTCTACACTGCTGGCTATGCTGCCTCTCTGTTGTTGTTGTATTCTTGGCCTTGGATCTAAAATCCCTCGCCAATACTGCCCCTCACTGCACTGCAAACTCTTCCTGGAATTCTTAGAAAACCATGCCCTAGAATTTCAGCTTAGCTTCAGTGCCTGCCAATGTGTGTGTTCTCCAACTGACCCCAAGCCTTTTCTCTTATACTTTTCTCGTTGGCAAACCAACAGTCATGATCTAATCTCTAATCGACGGCTAAGATTAGAAGTTGCTTGATCTGCGTCACGTAAGTCATTCTCATCACATGTTAAATTTAATTCAGTTTAATCTTTTAATTTTCCTAAGTTAGACTTAGGGTCCTTAATTAAAAAGATTTACTATATGAATAACTCTTAAACCTGATGGAATTTCCCCAAACGCTTTCTGGGTCTTGGAGATCTCATGTACTCCAGCTCCACAATATTTCGGAGCTAGAGCACATCTGATGCTACCCCAAAATCTCAACACTCCCTCTTAGCGAGGAGTGTGCTCTAACAATACATCCTCACCGAAGTACTACTCTCATCTTTGGCATTGGTCCCGCGCTAATGCTTGGTCTATTGCCCTTCATGACTGCGCTGTTGCTGCTTTCTGTATTGTTGCCCATGACTCTACCACAATCATTGCTACATCCGTACTGCAGCTCCCTCTCAAATCGTTGCATCGTGCTGCCAACTGCTGCACTTCAACTCAGTTGCTGAGAAGTAAGCAACTGAAGGACCCCTTCCTAAACACTGACAGACAAGTCAGTCAGGTTGCATCTCATCACTGAAGCTCCTTAGGCTGCTACTTTGCGTTGTCCTCCTGAAGCCATTGCACTACATAAACACTGCATCCTTTGCGTTGCTGCTGCCTCTGCACTGTGTTGCTCCCTCTTCAGCGTCCCATCTCTGCCCATTGCTTCACAGTGATCCTCTGCACCCACTGCTCCAATCATCCTCGCTACTGTCTTAAGGCTCCAGTAGCACGCATGTGATCCAAGAGTTGGGCTACTCAAGGATCCTGCCTCCACTCTGTAGTTGCTCTACAGATCAATATCGCCCCACCTCTTCTCTCGAGGTACATGAACGCTCATGGCCACGTCATCGTCGGAGCCATCGTCTTCTTGAGTTGTTGCAGCCTTGGAACTAGATGTTTCCTTGTCCTTCTTCCTTAGAGGACAATTGGTGGCAAAGTGTCCAACTTCACCACATCTAAAACATTTGATCTTTGATAGATCCCGCTTCATTTTCCCTTGTTGCTTCTTAGATGCCAGGGTTGCATCTTCCTCTTCCTCCTTCACTTTTCTTGATCCAGTGCTGGCTTGTCTCTTGGTCATTCAGCACATTTCCTCTTGTCGGAGGATAGCCCACATGTCGTCACAGTTTGGAAGGTCCTATCTATCCAAGATTCTTTTGAAAAACATTTCCCAACATTCGTGACTGCATTTAGAGCATTCCTCACCATGACATCATCATCCACTTTAACCCCATGGCAATCAGCTGATCCCGGATCCCCTGCAACCTGAAGAGGAAAGGATCGATTTCCTCTCCCTTAGTCATCATAAACAACCTCATCTCATTCTCTAGAAGCATCTTCTTTTGGACGGATTTCCCTTGATACAATGTGGTTAATGCTTTCCACATACCATTAGTTGTCTTCTTCTCGACTATGTGTGGGACCACATGATCCTTGACCCTGTCCATGATGAAGCGTTTGGCACGCGCCTCTGCTTCATTATGCTTTGCGAGAAGAGCCACATCGATTGGTGGAGCCAAGACTCTCTCTGCATACTCCGGTAGTTCGTATGACTCTAGGACTGTCAGGATTCTAGCCTTCCAGATAGCAAAGTTGGAAAAGTCGTCCAACCTATCTTGATCACCTAGTCCGAATGGCGCCATCTGCTCAGAAATAATGTATCGAAGCAGATACTCCTCTCCCTACTTCTATTGCTACCCTCAACAGAAACTCAAATCTAGGGTCCTTGGCGAGAAAGGCACCCTCTGCTCCCTCTGACAATTGATTTCCTCCCTTGGAAATCTGCCAAATCCTCTGAATCAGCCCTCTTCGATCACCCTCTTGGCCAATCCTCAGATTTCTTTGGCAAAAATCTATTGAGCGGTTGTTCTCCTCCCGCTCTTTATCAACTTAGCTAGGCACGATTCTGAACCGACAAAATCTCCACCACACCAGCCACTGTTGAAGATCTGAAGCTCTGCTTCCAGACTACAGCAACTCTGCACAGCAACTCGAAACTGGACTGCGTCCCTCTGGCTGGCCTCTGTGTGAGCAGACTGGCTCAGCGCAGCGACTACGCAGTGTAGGCTACTCCTGCGTCACTCTGTAAGGCTCTGCGCTGCCTCTGCGTCACCCAACTGGGACTGTGTGACCTCTGTTGGAATTGCGTCCTCCTGGTGCTGTGCTACCCTCTCCGGATCTCTCCTGCTTCAACTACTAATCTGTAGCAAAAATTTCTTCAACCAATTTGTTGGAGATTCAGCTTGACCTGCAATGCTCTGATACCATGTGAAAATTTCTTAATCTAAGAAACCCTACTGCTAACCATTGATTTACTTCTCCTACTTGATTATTTATACAAGTTATTAATCTAAATATTCAGAAAAACAGCGAAGTAAACACAAATAGCAACCTACACATACAGATCACTTACTGAATATAACGCTCACATGACAAAGTGACACATATTTTTTGGACAAATGCCCCCGAAAAAACGCAATACGAGAAAATTGGTGCAGCTACCTCTAGAGGGTTTTATTATTAAGCAGATTCTAAATACAATAATTTCTGGGCACCAGACATGGTTGGCCATACAGATAAAATCACGGCAACAAAACCTCTCACTCGGAGACAACAAATATGGCTGATTCACACCCTCAAACGGTATTTACAGGACTCTAGCCCTTTTTGGCCCACCGGAAACCCCAAAGCTGCTCCTCAACCCTCTGCGTCAGCCTTACTGGCATGCGTCAGCCTCTACGCTGCTCTGGAATGGCCTGCATCATCCTCTTTAGGCTTACGCTGCTCTGACTCGGCCTGCGTCAACCTGACGTGGCTGCTGCTGCCTCGATGCTGCCCTTGACTGGGCTCTGGCTCGACTGAATAGCAATGGTTGCCCTCTGCGTTGTTGGATATGTTGTCTCTCTACTGTTGTTGTATTCATGGCCTTGGATATAAAATCCCTCACCAATATTGCCCCTCGCTGCACTGCAAACTCTTCCTAACATTTTTAGCAAACCACGCCCTATAATTCAGCTTAGCTTCAGTGCTCTACCAATGTGTGTGTATTCCAACTAACCCCAAGCCCTTCTCTTATACTTTTCTCGTTGGTAAACCAACGGCCGTGATCTAATCTCTAATCAACAGCTAAGATTAGAAGTTGCTTGATCCACGTCACTTAGAACATTCTCATCACATGTTTAATTTAATTCATTTTAATCTTTTAATTTTCCCAAGTTAGACTTAGGGTCCTTAATTAAAAAGATTAATTATTTGAGTAACTCTTAAACCTAATGGAATTTCCCCACATGCTTTCTGGGTCTTGGAGATCTCATGTACTCCAGCGCCTCCACAAAATTTCGAAGCAAGAGCACATCTGATGCTACCCCAAAATCTCAACAGCTAGGGTGTCTCTCGGGTGTCAGAAATTCTCCAAGAGGATTCGAAGAATTTATCTCAGGTATATTCTTAAGAGATCTGCTCATCTATTTCTTGTAAAAGATTTTCATTGCTGAAGAATAATACAAACGCTCATTTGCTGCACCGGTTTTCCCGCATTGAGTTTTTCCGAGGACAATTGTCCAAAAATAATTGTGTACATGTGATTGTTTCTATTGCGTTATATGTGTTCTGCACTATTCTCTGCTTATGGTTAAGTGATTACTGCAGTTATATTTATTTCATAATTTACCAAAAGAAATTCGTAAATAACTTATCATAAATAAGTAGGCGAAATAAATCTATCACTGCAGTAGTATTTCAGATTTGAAATTTTCACATGGTATCAAAGCAAAAAGACAAAGTAACCGAAGAAGAGATTCTGCAATTGAACGAAGATCCAACATTGATACAGCAACAGCTCGGAAGAGTTCACACAGTTCTCCAGAACGCATGAAGGAACAGAGGGATCATGACATCTCAGTTCTGGCATCCAGACTAGAAGAGGAATTTGCTTGTGTGTCAAGTATGGCCTCTCCAGAGATTTGGTATATTGACAATGGAGCATCTGCTCATATGACAGGAGTTCGAGAATGCTTCTCAAGCTACTAGGAGGAGCAGATAAATTTTCAAATCACTATGGGAAATAAAGAAAAATGTATCCATGTTGGAAGAGGCACCATAATATTTCAAACAGGAGCTAGCAACAAGCTTCGAGCCACAAATGTACTGCATGTACCAAGGCTGGAGATGAATTTACTCTCTGTGTCTCATCTTCGGAACAAAGGTTACGACGTTTACTTTATTGGCAACAAAGTTTACGTCAAACACCCTAGTTGGAAAAAGAAGGCACAAATTGGAGTCAAAAGCCACAAACTGTACAAGTTACAGCTTGAGTCCCCAATGGCTCTGATAGGCAGTACTGATGAGAAAGATTTGAATGAGTTATGGCATAGAAAAATGGGGCATATACATCATGGAGCCTTGAAAATTCTCAAGAAGACTATCACAGGAACTCCAGAACTTAATACCAAGCGAGACAATGTCTGCAGAGGGTGCATATTAGGAAAGTATGCCAAGGCAGTGTTTCCTACAAGCAACAATAGGGCCAAGAGCAATGTTGCACGAAGCGGGGACGAAGCGGGGACGTTTTTTGGAAGCGGGGACGCGGAAGCGTCATTTCCAAAAAATCTAGGAAGCGAAGCGTCTCGGAAGCGTCTACTATATATATATATTTTTTTATTTTTATTTTTTTGCATTTATATTAAAAAAATATCCAAAATACCAAATTAATTCTAGAAGATATGGAAGCATGCATATTTGTACATAAATCAAAATAGATATGACATCCATTGTACATTAATGATTAATTTTTGAGCATCAACCATTTAGATGCATCAACCATCTATAATCTAGATTCTTCTCCTCTTGTCTAGCCTTTGACTCTACCTTGATTATCTAGGGACATTAGTCAAAATTGCCCAATTTTGATCAAACCCTAATGCAAGCCTTAAAATATGGTAGAAAGAACTTAACATGCTTGATTGATTATTTTTACTTGATTGAAATGTAATTTTTTGCTAACGACATGAAAAATGAGTTCAACAATTAACACCACCAACACTAGGGTACATATAGGGCTTGGTGCTCTTGATTAAATGCTAATCACATACCCTCATACATGATATAATCTAAGGACATGCCACCATACCATTGATCCTGAATTCCTGAAAACTGTTAAGTCTGCTGAATTTTGAATAGGATATGAAATTCTATTTTCTCCATATGAAGTCCGATCAGGCTGGAACCACTCTCAAACATCCTGAGTCATTTCATGGTAATGTTAAAAATGTTAAAAACTTTAAGAATTTAACATTACCATGAGCGAGCATCTAAGAAACATCTAAGGAGGTAAAAGAGAGCTTATATTTTTTTCATCCTATCCCTAACTCAGCACTAACTCACCTACTAACCCAACCAAAGACAAAAATAAAAAAATAAAAAATAAAAAAAATTGTTTTTTTGACCTACATTAGTCGGATCCATACGGCACTGTACGGAACCGCTGGCGATCCGTACGGATCCGTACAGCGATCCGTCGTACGATCCGCGGATCCGCTGTATGGAATCGCGGATCCGGGCGTACGGATCCGAAAAACCAGGAATCGCAATTTTTTTTAGGATCCGCGGTTCCGAAAATCGGATCCGCGGTTCCGGGTACGGATCCTGTATGGTTCCGTACGGGACGCGGTTCGGGCCTTGGAGCCGGGGGGGGGACGTTTCCTGCAACATTGGCCAAGGTGTGTTGGGATTGATACACTCAGACATCTGTGAACCAATGTCCACGAATGTTCTTAGTAGCGCAAAATATTTTGTCACCTTCGTCGATGACCATCTCAAAAAGACATGGATCTACTTTCTAAAAACCAAAGACGAGGTCTTTGATCAATTCAAGGAGTTTAAAGCTCTTGTGGAAAATCTGACAGGAAAGCGGATCAAGACATTGCGATCAAACAATGGTGGAGAGTACATTGACAAGGACTTCACAAGGTTCTATGCAAGGGAAGGCATCAAAAGAGAATGGACTGCTCCATATAACCCAAAGAAGAATGGAGTTGCAGAGAGGAAAAACAGGTTATTGTGAAAGCTGCAAGGGCTATGTTGTATGATCAAGACATGCCCAAATTCCTGTGGGTTGAGGCTTGTAATACAGTTGTACATGTGTAGAACAGGGTTCCTCATAACACATTGGGTAAAGTTACTCTCGAGAGCGTGTTCACTGGCAGCAAGCCTGAAATGAGCCACTTTAGGATATTTGGCAGTATAGCACATTGCCATGTACCCGATGAGAAGAGGAGGAAGTTGGATGAAACTGCAGAGACAGGATAGCTTGTGGGATATAGCGAGAACGCAAAGGCTTACCGCATCAATATTCTCAAGAGTAGGAAGATAGTAGTGAGACGGGACGTGAAGTTCACGGTGGAAAGAGCCTTCAAAAAGTCTCGGGAAATGTCTTCAGCTACGCAGTTTGAGGAGGATTCGTTGGTCGAGCCACAATGACCTGCAAAAGATGGCCTCTCCAAGGCACAAGAATCCTAAGGATAGATTTTCCAAGGAAACGCAAGAAGGAGAGCAGGTAAATCCACCCACCAGCAATGGAAGGACGAGCAGAGAACTACAACAAACTCTAAGGGATGCAAAGGAGTTTGTTGGAGCTCCTACAAATGAGAAGAGGTAGCGCAGACAACCAGACAGGTACTAGGCATTGGTAGCATAGGTTGGATAACCCTCTAGTTTTCAGGAGGCAGCTCAGCATCAGGTGTGGGTAGATGCGATGGTGGAGGAATACAACTCCATCATGACAAATGATGTCTGGGAAATAGTTCCTAGACCTCAGGACAGATTGATTGTAGGTTCGAGATGGATCTACAAGATTAAATATGTTGCAGATGGCGGTATAGAGAAATTTGAAGCTAGGTTTGTAGCTAAGGGGTATGCTCAGAAGAAAGGGATAGACTATGAAGAAACCTTCGCCCCAGTAGCTCGGTATACTTCAATCAGATCCATCATATCCCTTGCAGCGCAAATGGGATGGGAGATTCACCAGATGGATGTCAAGACTGCGTTCTTGAATGGGGTGATAGAAGAGGAAGTATACATAGAAAAACCAGAGGGCTTTGAGGCACATGAGAAGAAAACTCATGTGTGTGGGCTTAAGAAAGCCTTGTACGCACTGAAGCAAGTCCCTAGAGCTTGGTATGGTCGAATTGATATCTACCTGCAGAAGATGGGATTTGTCAAGAGTGACGCAGATCCCAATCTCTACTATCTGAGAATAGGGAATGAGCCTCTAATATTGGTGTTATATGTAGATGATCTGTTTCTGACTGGATCATCTAGGCTCATCAAAGACTGCAAGGAAAATTAGCAACAGAATTCAACATGAAGGATCTAGGGCGGATGCACTATTTTCTAGGTTTGAAAGTTTGGCAGCAGAAGGGAGAAAGCTTCCTTGGGCAAGGAAGAGATACTACAGAGATTCTAAAGAGATTTCAGATGGAGGACTGTAGAGCCATGGCTACACCTATGATCACAAACTGGAAGAAAATTGATACGTCTGAGGATGATGAGGCTAATCCTACCTTGTATAGGTAGCTCATAGGATCATTGATTTACCTAGTCAATACTAGACCAGACATTTGTTATGTCGTGAATACCCTCACTCAGTTCATAGTAGAACCAAGGAGAGCTCACTAGGCAGCGGCCAAACATGTTCTCGGATACTTGAGGGGGACAGTCGAGCTTGGATTGAGGTACACCAAGGGCAATGGCGTCCAGTTGAGTGGGTTCACTAATACAGACTGGGCTCAAAGCCTAGTAGATCGGAAGAGTACCAGTGGGTACTGTTTTAGTGTCGAATCAAGAATGACTTCCTGGTGCAGTAGGAAACAGAAATTCGTGGTGCTAAGCTCAGTTGAGGTCGAATATATGGCAGCTAGCACAAGCTTCATGTGAGGCCATATGGCTTTGTAAGTTGCTCATGAACTTACTCAAGAAAATGATGGAAGCAACCAACATTTTGTGTGATAATCACAGTTGCATCAAGCTCTCTGAAAATCCTGTGCTTCATGATCGATCGAAGCACATTGACATCAAGTGTCACTTCATCAGAGACTATCTCCACCGAGGAGTTGTACAATTGAAGTACATCCCTACACGAGAGAAGGTGGCAGATATCCTCACGAAAGCTCTGGGTAAGACTAAGTTTCCTTACTTCAGAGAAAAGTTGGAGATGGTCAAGAATCCATTCCAGTAGGAGCAATGGATAGACTCAAAATTCAAAGGGAGCTGCAGTACGGATGAGGCTATGACAGTGATGGTGTCATGGGCAGCAATACAAAGGGTAGCAACACAGCGGTACAGAGGGTATCAACGCAACAAATGAGGGGCAACAGCCGAGACATCAACAGCGCAGTAGATGCTTCAAGTCAGAGCAGATGCAGTTGGCATTTTGCTAAAACACTTTCCTCGCTAAGAGGGAGTGTTGATTTTTGTAGCATTGGAAAGTGTTGCAAGTCTCAAATTTTGTGAGGAGGTTTGGACATCAGTATTCCAAAGAACCCATAAACCATTTGTAGAAATTCCACTCAGTTCATGTTTTATTAAAATAATTAATTATTTTAATGAGGACCCTAAGTCTAAACTTAGGGAAATTAAATAATTAAAGGGTATTAATAAAACAGAGTGAGAATCTTCTAGAAAACGAGGATCAAGTCATGTTTTAATCTCATCCATTGATTAGAGATCTAATCTGGGCCGTTGATTAATCAACAAGAAGATTATAAGAAAAGGCTTGAGGGTCATTTGGAAATTAAGCTAGGCACACACTCAATACCCGAAGAAAATCGATTCTGAAGGAATAGAATTCGATTTCAGAGGGAGAGTTGCAGGGCAGAGATGCAGAGCCAGAAGAAAGAAGGGGGAGTCAGCATTGAAAGAGAAAGGCAAGTGGAGGACGCAGAGGGCCACAGAGGACTGCGATGAGCAGCAGCACTGAGTGCCCACACAGAGTGACGTTGTCCACCATAGGGATTGCGTAGGAGATCACACAAAGGGACACAGAGGGAGCTAGGGTGTCTCCCGGGTGTCAGAAATTCTCCAATAGGATTCGGAGAATTTATCTCAGGTGTATTCTTAAGAGATCTGCTCGTCTATTTCTTGTAAAAGATTTTCATTGCTGAAGAATAATACAAACCCTCATCTGCTGCACAGGTTTTCCCGGATTGGGTTTTTCCGGGGCAATTGTTCAAAAATAACTGTGTACATGTGATTGTTTCTATTGCGTTATATGTGTTCTACTCTATTCTCTGCTTATGGTTAAGTGATTACTGCAGTTTTATTTATTTCAAAATTTACCGAAAGAAATTCGTAAATAACTTATCATAAATAAGTAGGCGAAATAAATCTATCACTGTAGTAGTATTTCAGATTTGAAATTTTCACATTGTAGGCAAACCAGTGACACCAGGGACACCATTTTTCTTCAACAAGCAAAGGTTGTCATAGTTCAAGTGTCCAAATCTAGCATGCCATAAAAGACTTGATGGAAATGTACCTTCATCATAGTGAAAACTGTATGAAATTTTTTGTGCACGAGCAGAGGTACCTTGTAGCTTCAGAAGTCTTTCTTCTTCTTTCCCCATCACGACAAGTGAGTGATCTGATGCTTTTCTGACTTCAACCTTGCCATCAAATATATGAATGGAGTGTCCTTGTGGGTGTGGACCAAAGAAAGCAAGTTTCTCCTTAGCTCCGGGAGGTATAGAACATCATGTGGAAGAAAGTCTAGAAGACCATGCAATTTGAGCCTGATGGTGTCAAGCCCTAATGGCTTGAGTTTTGACTTATCTGCAAAATATACTGCTCCATCAACATTGTCAGTGAATTCTTCAAAAAAATCTCTCCTAGTAGTCATGTGGCAAGTTGTTCCTAAATCAAGCAACCAATCATCTTTCCATGAAGCATTGAACAAGTCTTCAGTTACTCCAACATTACAATGTGCCACAACATAATGAGCGGATTCGGGGGCTTTACCTTTCTCTTTGTCATGGGTTTTACCTTTGGCTTCATTTCTTTCCTGCTCAGCTTGGTCCCAAGGCAGCTTACATGTGGATGCATCATGTCCATCTCTTTTGCAATGTATGCAATGAAGATCAGACTTTTCTCCTTTGAATTGTCTGCCCCCCTGCCTCTAAAATTTCTTCTTCCTCTTCCTCTTTGGCAACCTCTTCCTCTAGAAGAATATTGTGCATGATTCTTCTCTCTATGTGCAAGACACACAGCTTCTTCAAAAGACTGAGGAGTTGTCTTCTTGCCAAAAGCCTTCTCTCTCTCAGCAAACTTCTTCTCAAGGGAGTCAAAGGTAATCTCCTTAGGATTTCCGCTTGCTTGCAATGACTCAAGATAATGTGAATAAGTGGGATATAGTGCCTTGACATAAGCTATGAGATCTTACTTCTGATGTTAAAGCAAGAGGGTCATCATTTTTTAATTCAAGATTGAACAATTTAATCATCAATTGGACAACTTCAAGGTCAAAGTGTGCATCATACGATTCCTTCAACTTCTTTAAGGCGTCAAGACTCAAAAGCATTTGAGAATGGTGAAATATGGCAACTCACCTCTTCATTTACAGATGTTGCAATCAAGCCATAGGCCTTGTTGTACTTATTTTCCCAAATGGCAATCTCCTTATCTGAGGTGGGCTTTGCAGGTGCATTATCTCCTTCACAAAATCTTCTCCACAAATCATTAAAAATGAGAATGTGTTTTATCTTCCATGACCATTCCGAATAGTTCTCTTTTCCAAAGAGAACTACTCCAACAATTGATATCAATGAATGCATTTTAAAATCTGTGTACTATGTAAAAATGTACTCTGTTGGCTATATATTGTGAAAAAATGCACTTCTGGAATATATTTATATGACAGAGTTATTATATGGAGGAGGGTTATATGGGGGAGGGTTTTATGGTGGAGTCAATGTATGGGGAGAGGTATTATATGACAGAGGTTATATGTTATATATCCGAGAGCTATATATATGACGGAGGGGCGCAATACGCAACCATGCAAACAATACACATTCACAGGGATATATGACAGAGGCATGAGGATGGCGTTTTGGAGGTGATTTCGAGGTGCGGAAGGTGGAGGGGTCGAGGATGAGGCCACGGAGCCATGAGTGCAGGGTCAATGTATGATCGGGCGTTATATTTATTAACCAGAGGCAGAGTTATATAGGTGTTAGGGAGTTGTTTGGAGTTGTTATATATCAGTGGAAGGAGCGGAGTTGTATGGTCCGGGCAGTGAAGTGGTGGAGAGGTGTTATGGTCTAGGCGATGGTATGTGGAGAGCAAGTCATGGAGGAGAGCGCCATAGTTTGACGCAGATCATGCCACGATGCTAGCACGGGATTTTCCAAAACACAGTCACGGGATTTGCCAAAACACAGACACAAGATTTGCCAAAACACAGTAAAAAATAAGAACTCGTTCAGATCACCAGCTTACACCATTAAAAGCCTCGAAATTATCCCATTCACCATCAATGGCTCAAAATTCACAGTTCCCACCATTAAATGCTCAAAATCAGCCACTTCAAAGGATTTGACCCATCAATTTCTTCAAAAAATTGAATGATATTACCTTATTTTGAGCCTTCGACCGTCAATCCCCCACTGAGGTCATGAGTTCGGGACTCTCTCACCCCACCAGCGTTCAATCCTCCATGCTCACTGCACGAACTCCACGGCCTCCACACTCACGTTTATGCAAGGCAGGAAATGGCAGGAAATGCAGGACATATTTTCTATCAAAGGAGAGGGGTAGAGGACAGAGAATAATGGTAGACAATGAAAGGAGTTACAACACAACAACTAATTTTGGTAGTTGGCTCTGATACCATGTCAAGCTAGGAGGTAACTCCTCAAATGAATTGTGATTTTGCATTAAGACTAATCATAGATATATACACGGAGGGAGAGACTCTTGGGCTTCATCTCCCAATATCTCTTCATATTCCAATTCCCCTTATTTTCTATTTACACTATTTTATATGGATTACCTAATCCCAAAGATTAGGTGTCAACAATAGCTCTGGTCAGTGTTCATAATCCTTGATGTATTTATAATACCATGTAAAAACACGAAAGAAAAATAAATTTTAAATTAGAAGAAATAGAATTAAAAGAAAGGAAATCAACAAAACAACCTAAAATTAAAATGCTTAAAAATAGCTCATACTCACATCAATAACAGATTTACCATCAGTTACTAACCACCATAATTTAAGCAAGTATTTGCATAAAAGAAAAAATAGGAACAACATGTAAATAAATGTACTTAATAGGTGTTGTTGCACAGAATGTCTAGGCACCGCGACAACGGCTCAGATCGGGGGCTATCACCCTGATCCCCAATCTCTCTATTTAAGTTGTCTTCTTGCAGATTCCAGACTAAGGGGGGTAGACCCTAACAAATAGAAGAAGGAAAACTGGTTGGAAACCAATCAATTCAGGAGACACAGTCAAACAACCAAGTACTTGTTAAGATTTAACGAGATTTTACAGAATCAATTAGATTAAAAGTTTAAAACCAGTGCCTTGTGGAGTCAAATTATCCCATTACGAAATTAAGATCAAGTAGTTGATAGATAACTGCTGCTAAAAAGGAAAACTATCCTGTTATGAAAATACCAATCCACCACAACAATATTCATCTCTTCAATTAAATGCTCAATTTATCAAACTAGAAGATAACCCCCTTTTAACAATGCGACTAATTAAACACCTTCATAATCCTTAAATATTATGCATTAACAATGTTCGATCTAGGAAAGAAAGACATGCAATTTATCATCACTCGAAAATTTCTCAAAGTTGACTAGGCAATTAATATCAATTTCAAGCAATTAAAAACCACAATTAGAGCTAGTTGAACGATCATCAATCTCACTAGATGCTAGGCATGAAAAATACTTTGAACCATATGCAACCTTTAAACAATTTAAATTCCGAAAGATATTATCACGAAAGGACCATCGAATTAAATGCTAAACATTTCCAACAATTTCAAATTAAAATGATCTTCTTGGCAATTCCAATCCAGAAATTTGAATTTAGTCTATAGTCAAACTTAGGATATTAAAAATTAAATATTTGTTTAACTATAGAAATTTCTCCGCAATTAGATCTCTCTGCAAAATAGATCAAAACTCCAAATGTCCCAAATTTTTTGATTTTCCAAATATTTATATACAAAAAGGATTAAAATTTAACTATAGACAAAAGAGAGTTAGAATTAAACTTTTTAAAGTTTTCTGAATAATTTTTTAAAAGTTTAATGAAAATCTAAAACTATGGAACTAAAAAGCTAATGTCATTAAAAAAATAAACAAATAAAATAAAAGTTAAAAGTTTCTTTTTAAAAATTTTTAAATGTCAAAAAGAAAACAAAAATCAAATACGAAATATTCTAACATAATACTAAAATTTTAAGTTTTTAATGTCAAAAATTAAACCAAAAAAATTGAAATCTAAATGGAAATAAATAATGCGTGAATGTTGTTTGTTTATTGTGCGAGGTTTGAGACTATGCAGGTAAAAGGAAGGGCAGTGTGAGGAGCTATGAGGAACTGGACGCGACAGAGCAAGGACTCGAGCAGGGAATGCGGCTGAGAGCACGCAGAGATGAGGGTTGATGGAGAGAAGGAAGGTTGCGTAAAGAGATACGCTGAAGACAACGATGGGGAGGTGAAATTTGCAGCAGACAGGAGCAGCGTAAGCTAGCAGGAACGCAGCAAATGAAGGACGCAGGCAAAGGTTGAGGGACGAAGGTTAGGGAAAAGGATAAGGTGACGTTGGCTGCGGCAGCAAGCATGAAAGCAGCGTTTGAAGGATAGCGGAATGGCAGTGGGTCGAGAGCGGGAGGAAAAGAGGGCTCAAACAGAGGATGGAGAAGGAGTTGGAGGAGTGTTAAGGCAGCTGCGTGAGGAAAGGGCAGCGTGAGGAAAGGAGAGCATACGCAGGAAATGGTGGCAGGGAAATGCGTGAAGTGCTGAGGGAGGCAGCGTTGGGCAGATGAAGGGAGATGAAGCACGATGGGGCAGCATAGAGGTTTGGAAGAGAGCAGCGTGCAAGCATTGAGAATGGCAGCGTAAATAAAGGCAGCAGACAAGCAACAAAAAAAATGCAGGCACACAGATTTTCGAATTTTTTCTTGATAGAATTTGATTTAATATTTAAGACAGAGACCAAGCCCAGATCTCCAACTAGATTTGATCCCGAGACCATATCTACCCTCCAGGGCCTAGATCTGGCTCAGATCTACAAAAAAATTCTTTGCAAATCTCCCAGTACAACCTGCACAAAACCAGAAATAAGAGACCCAAAAACCCAATATATGTACAAAATAAAAAACCCCAAAACCCCAATGAGTAAAATAAAAATAAGCGGGATTTACAATGCTATTTTACAGATCAAAGCCCTTAAGGCCAGATTTAAAACCGTCCTGCACAATTAATAAAAAGTGAAATTAAAAAAGAGGAACAAGCCCTAAAAGGCACCCTGCAAAAAATGGAACTTGAGATAAGCCTGGGGAATTAGATCTGGAAGGCTCTTCAGATCTTATTTCCTTGGGAGTTAGCTGGTCCAGCCAGGGACTTCCCTAAATGCCCAAATCTAAATCCGTAAGATTTCTGCACACATAAAGTTAAATTATCAAATTAATAGAGAAATAAGATAAAAGATAAAATTTCAAGAGTTAGAGATAGCTGCTAACTCAATCCAATTAATATTCTTACCCTAAATCCAGTAACCTAAGCAAGATACCTGTGCAATAGATTACTCTACAAGAGCCATTAATCAACAATTCGTTAAAATAATCACCAGCAAAATATAAAGAACAAGTTTACCATAAAATGTTGAAGAGGAACACCAACATCAAAATAAAACCCCAAAGACTTTGTTTGCATTATTCCAAAAAAATATTACAGGAGAGCTTCAAGAGCAAGTATACGATCAAAAGATCGGATGACCGAAAGACTGACAAAGACCTCAAATTTATAAGATAAAATATCCAATGGCTAGTTCGGTTGATCCATGTCAAAGTAATCTCGACCGTCAAAAAAGCTTTAATCATCTTTTAATCTCGGCCATTGAAATTATAAATTTTTGAGGAAATTCAAATTTATCATTTAATTCCTCTTTAATTAACTCAAAAATAATATTTTTGAGTTAATTACCTCAAAAATTTGACTTCGTCTTAACTACCAAGGCCCAAGGGTCCAAAATTTCTCGAAATTCTCATTATTCCCTTGGCCTGGAACCTTTAAAAAATTATTTTTTAGGGACCCACAAATTTTTCCTTTGAAGAAATTTAAATCACCTAGGATTGAACATTAATTAAATTTCTGGCTTAGGATTTTTAATTTAATTTAGCCAGAAAATTTAATTAATTGACTGAGAGGGGATTTAATTTTTTCCAACCCTCTTTACATAAGAATAATACATTTTGACACATTAAGGGTGAAAACCCATTCGTGATAGACCCTCAAATAGCTACCCAATTTTGCGACTCGAAACATGATCTAGTAGACCTAGCAATCTGTAATAATATGATCTAGCCAATTAGCTAGGATCATTCCCATATTACTTTACAAAGACTCGATAAAAAACACTATGACTGACTTAGTCATTTGACGAAAAAATCCACCCTAGCTTTGGAGTGAGGCTAGAGGGAAAAAATATGCCGATCACTTGTGTCGAGAAACACAAATGAATCAGTGAGACAAAAAACCTCCTAGGATAGAAATCGTCACCAAAATACTAGGCTTACCTAAGTTGTTACATACATGATGGTCTTACTTAGATCATTTACATCATAAACATGCAGAATGGGTTTACATCATTTACAAAATTGTCGACTGATGATGAAATCTGAATTGCGTGAACACCTCGAACATGATGAATCCCATCTTAAAAAATGAGGGTGTACTGCCATGGGGTCATTGACAAAGAGTGGTCAACATGTGGCTCTACTTGGGGACACGTTGCTTCATTGAAGGAATGTGAGAATCCAGAATCTACATCCAAGCAACACACAAAATTACATAAGTAGCGTCCATCCAAATATCATGATATAACATTAAGCATATGAAAATAGAAGCTCTTCATTTATTGACTATTCTACCAACATGAAATGTAATACTCTAACTACAAAACGAAATGTTGAAAGGAAAAAATGTAAGGTTAGAGATACAATACAAGGGATGCCCTATGGCATCAGATCTGTTCAATATAGTGCATGCTGAGCATTTTCCTGCTTTCAGGCAAGTCTGTAGGTTGTTTTTCAGATGTGCCATGCCCGATTCTGCATATTGTAGGATTCTATCTTTATCTGAATATCAAGCTGCTCTCGACCATCAAACGCATCTAGCCACTTATTTCTTCTTTTTTGCTTTTTTCTCTTCTTAATGGATTGTGATGTCAGCAATGAGACCATTGTAGATTTCTTGTCCTTATCTTGAAGATGCTTGTACAAAATATCTGATGAACCTGGAGTGTGACCAATCTTATTCTGAATATACTCTGTCAATGGTGACATATAAGCTTGGTCTTTCTTAACGTCCGTTGTAACCATAGTCATTTTTTCCTTAATGGGAAAAGTAACCTCCGTGTGATGAGATGGGAATTTCTTCAGTGAACTGGGAGGCCTATGATCTGTTGACAATTCTGACTTGGGTTGGAAATTCTGCATATATGATCTTTCCATTTTTTCAACCTTATTCTGAATAACAGTCATTTGATTAGAATGCTTAACCTTTACAACACTAATTTCCTTCACATGACTCTCTTCAACAGTCAACAATTTGTGTTGAAGAGACATCTGACCGATTTCCATGTTTTTTATCGCTTTATCATTATCTGCTTTCATGGCCATGAAGCAATTTTGCATATAGTTCATCTCCTTCTCATGATTTGCTTCCATGATCGTCATTTCCTTGATATGTTTTTCTTCCAAGGCCAATAACCTACTCTACATAGAACCAATTTCCCTGGCGTGATCCGCTATTAATTTTTCTTGATTAAGTTCCATATTATTAATGATTTGAGCCTGGTTGGCCTCCATATTCTTGATTACCTGAGCTTGATTTAGTTGTATATCCTTAACCATCTGAATCAATTCGTTAACAAGATGTTTATCGTTGTCAACACTGATTTGACAACTTGTTTCTGATTCACCACTATCATGGATTTGTGTTGTCGTGATACAAGTGGATTCATCCTGAGAACTGTCTTGAAAACTCCTGTTGATAGTTGAGTTCTTTACAAGATCAATTTCATTATTTTGCATAATAATGGGAGCACAAGGCGAGCCACCTTGTTTCATATATTTATCTTTAAAAGCATTGATGATGTGTTGTAAACAATAAAAATACTCCTCAAGACAATTTCGAAACCAATTGATAGCATCACCTTTTAAGGAATAGCCAAAGAGACTTATTTTGACATCTTCATGATTATATTGTGAAGGACGACAATAGATATTTATTATATGAGTAACTGTCAATAGATGCTTTCAAGCAATGGCTGCATTACCACCCGAGAAAAAAGGCAATTTAGGAATGGCCTCTTCCGGCATGTCGTGAAAGGTATCATTCATGATGACCTGCTTAAAGGCTAAGTGGATGTTAGAGAAAGAGATCCTTGTTCAAGAATAGTCAAGAGGTCCTCAAGGAGTGAGCTTCTTAGCAGGAACTCTTGTAAGATGTTATCACTCATAATTTTGTGAGTCGTTACTTGACATGGTCATATCGTTCACTCCTCAAAAGGGTAAGGTCTCCTCAAACCTTTTTCAAGTTAGCATAGGAAATTTCATTTTTTCATATTTAACCTATCCTATGTTTCAAGACCACCCTCATTTCATCTCAAAACCACCTCCATATAGGTCACATCATGTCCCATCAGTTATCATTCGCTGACATATTCCATTTCCCAAGCTTTTGAATTCGAAAAGGTCACTTTAGCCAAGATTCCTTGTTTTCATAGCGAATTCAGTGTAAAATAGGCAGAAAACGCTACGAAACTGGCTAACAATTTTGTAGCAAATATGAAGCATTTCTCTGTTTTCTGACTTTGAGCAATCAACTTCAAGGGCGGTTTTTGGGCAAACAGAGAAGTATTTTAAGAAACTGAGAGAAGTTATTTTCAAGAACATATCAAATAACAATAGCCTCTTTCACTTTTCTCAAAGGTGCTACAAATTGGGAGATACAGGGATGTCTTTCAGCCCTATTTTCATAATGCAGAATTTTCCTGTTTTATACATGTTTTTAAAATGCAAATTCTGGACAACTGGAGATGTGTTTCGAAAAACCAAGAGACGTTTTTCTTCAAGACATACTGACCTACACAAACCTCCTTCAGTTTTGCAATATCTATTAAGGATAGGGAGATAGGAGCTCATCTTTAAACCCTATGTTTTCAGAAAAAAACAGAGTCATCTTAGTGATGAATAAACTTGCTAAAGGTGAAAATGATGATTTTTGAAGAGGGTAAGAGGCAAGTTCGCATGATCATATTTCATTATATCATTTTTTAGACTTACAGATGAAATTTGGAAGAAAAAGGAAGATTTTGGAATTTTCTCCATTATCATGTAGTTTCGTAGCGTCCTCCAAGCTTGAAGGCCAAAAAATGCTACGAAAATTCCTGTAGGAGCCTTTTTGCTTTTAAAGTTAGTTTTTGCATCATTCAAGGAGGGGAATTCATGGTTGCAAGGTGTCATGACATGATGAAGGTGTTGGAACAGCAAAGAAGTCAAGAAAATTGATGGAAAAGCCATTTTTCCCACGCTACTAAAACATGCTTCGAAAATTTCTGTACATGACTATTTTAGCAATCAACTTCAAGTTTGATTTCAAACCAAATGAAAAGGTATTTTGGAAATCTAAAAGAGGTTTTTCTTCAGCACAGGTCCATCTACAAAAACCTCTCTCAGTTTCTGCAAAGCCATCAAGGTTTGGAAATTATACACTCATCTTTGAAGCCAATTTTTCATAATTTTCACTAACCAGATTTGTGAAAAATTTGTAAAATTCGACTTGGAGGAGGTCCAGCTCAGCATCCACATGGCATAATGACACATCAGCACTCTAGTACACTCAACAAATTAGTTGGTTGCAATTGATAAGGGTTATTAAACTAATTTGTTGAACTATTAATGAAAGAAGAATCCTTTTTGTATTCAAACTCTGCAAAACAGAAATATCCCTAGGAAGTCTCCAAGTGATGGAATCATGTTTGAAATAGGTCTCTGAGGTGGGAATTCGAGGGGAGTAAGGTGGCATATCATTTGCATGAGTCCTCACTCTATAAAGGAGAGAGTTTTAGAGTTAGAAAGGGTTGGAATATGTGATTGCTGACTTCTACTATTGTAAAGAGTTTCTGATCAGTAATATAGAATAGCTATTGGATTCATCCTTCACCTAAGATTCATTTGATGTTTTCATGAACACTGTCCTATGTATCTTATTACTTTCTATCAATATACTAATTTTTGATTACTCAAAATTCGTGTTTTGCATGTTCTGACTTCCTTTCAAGCATTAAATTATTGGATATCTCTCAATGTCCTGCTTTCAGTATCTTAATGTTCAAAACTCAGAATTCGTGTTTCTCATGCTCTGACTTCCTTTGAACATTTAAATATTGAGTAAACTCTGTGTGTGTGTATTCTACTTTCATTTAAACATCTACATGCCTCAACTTCCACAAGGAGAGCCTTTGTCATTGAGATTCTTCTCACTGACTCCATAGCCCAATGGTAGCAAGCCTTCATCTTTTCAACCTGCAAACATACAAAACCAAGACACAATTCATAGAGTTAGCCATATAGTACTATCATTATTTAATATCATAAAACCCCCTTGAGAGAGCCCTCTCAGGCTGAAGAGGCTAAGATTCAATCAAAATCTGGTTTGAAACAGTTACACTGAGTTGTCTGATCAGCAACCAATCAAGTACAATTTTTGTGATAACATAAGAAATGAAAGAATTGGAGTCGCCACTTGAACATGAACCTAATTCTAAAACAGAAAAAATAGTCAAGAGAAGCAGATGGATATCAGGAGGGGATTCTTGTCTGGGAGTAAATAGATGAATAAGTGGAGTCGCCACGCAAACAAGAAGTCAACCAAAATGTCCAGGTGTTAAAGGTGCAAATGATGAAAGGATTAGTGATATGACGAAAGATACGATGATGAAACGATGAAGAGATGAAATGACGCCAGAAAAAGTTATGCCATGTGACAGACTAATGAATGGCGAAAAAAGATTAGAAGATTAGAAAATATCATTAAGACCAAAGACAAAAAAACTCTATCCCCGACAATGGCGCCAAAAAATGTTGACGCACAGAATGTCTAGGCATCACGACAACGGCTCAAATCGGGGGTTGTCACCTTGATCCTCAATCTCTCTATTTAAGCTGTCTCCTTGCAGACTAAGGGGGGTAGACCTTAACAAATAGAAGAAGGAGAACTGGTTGGAAACCAACCAATTCAAGAGACACAGTCAAACGACCAAGTACTTGTTAAGATTTAACGAGATTTTACAAATTCAATTATATTAAAAGTTTAAGACCAGTGCCTTGTGCAGTCAAATTATCCCGTTACGAAATTAAGATCGAGTAGTTGATAGATAACTGCTGCTAAAAAGGACAACTATCCTATTATGAAAATACCAATCCACCACGACAATATTCAACTCTTCAACTAAATGTTGAATTTATCAAACTCGAAGATAACCCCCTTTTAACAATGCGACTGATTAAACACCTTCATAATCCTTAAATATTATGCATTAACAACGTTCAATCTAGGAAGAAAGACATGCAATTTATCATCACTCGAAAATTTCTCAAAGTTGACTAGGCAATTAATATCAATTTCAAGCAATTAAAAACCACAATTAGAGCTAGTTGAACGATCATCAATCTCACTAGATGCTAAGCATGAAAAATACTTTGAACGAAATGCAATCTTTAAACAATTTAAATTCCGAAAGATATTATCATGAAAGGACCATCGAATTAAATGCTAGACATTTCCAACAATTCCGAATTAAAATGATCTTCTTGGCAATTCCAATCCAAAAATTTGAATTTAGTCTATAGTCAAACTTAGGATACTAAAAATTAAATATTTGTTTAACTATAGAAATTTCTTTGCAATTAAATCTCTCTGCAAAATAGATCAAAAATCCAAATGCCCCAATTTTTTTGATTTTCCAAATATTTATATACAAAAAGGATTAAAATTTAACTATAGACAAAAGAGAGTTAGAATTAAACTTTTTAAAGTTTTTTGAATGTTCTTTTAAAAGTTTAATGAAAATCTAAAACTATGGAACTAAAAAGCTAATGTCATAAAAAAATAATCAAAGTTAAAAGTTTCTTTTTTTTAATTTTTAAATGTCTAAAAGAAAACAAAAATCAAATACGAAATATTCTAACGTAATACTAAAATTTTAGTTTTGAATGTCAAAAATTAAACTAAAAAAATTGAAATCTAAATGGAAATAAATAATGCGTGAATGTTGTTTGTTTATTGTGCGTAGGTTTGAGACTATGCAAGTAAAAGGAAGGGTAGCATGAGGAGCCGTGAGGAACTGGACGTGACGGAGCAAGGGCTCGAGCAGGGAATGCCGCTGAGAGCACGCAGAGATGAGGGTCGACGGAGAGAAATAAGGTTGCGTAAGGAGATATGCTGAAGGCAGCGATGCGGAGGTGAAATTTGCAGTGGACAGGAGCAGCGTAAGCTTGCAGAAACACAACAAATGAAGGACGCAGGCAGAGGCTGAGGGAGAGAGGTTAGGGAAAAGAATAAGGTGACGTTGGCTGCCGCAGCAAGCATGAAAGCAACGTTTGAAGGATGGCAGAATGGCAGCAGGTTGAGAGCGAGAGGAAAAGAGGGCTCGGATAGAGGATGGAGAAGGAGTCGGAGGAGTGTTAAGGCAGCAGCGTGAGGAAAGGAGAGCATACGCAGGAAATTGTGGCAGAGAAATGCGTGAAGTGTTGAGGGAGGCAACGTTGTGCAGATGAAGGGAGATGAAGCACGATGGGTCAGCGTACAAGTTTGGAAGAGAGTAGCGTGCAAGCAGTGAGGATGGCAGCGTAAAGAAAGGCAGCAAAAAGAATGCAAGCACACAGATTTTCGAACTTTTTCCTGACAGAATTTGATTTAATCTTTAAGATAGAGATCAAGCCCAAATCTGCAACGAGATTTGATCCCGAGACCAGATCTTACCCTCCAGGGCCTAGATCTGGCTCAAATCTACAAAACTTTTCTTTGAAAATCTCCCAATACAACCTGCACAAAACCAGAAACAAGAGACCCAAAAACCCAGTATATGTACAAAATAAAAACCCCAAAGCCCCGATGAGTAAAATAAAAATAAGCAAGATTTACAATGCTATTTTACATATCAAAGCCCTTAAGGCCAAATTTAAAACCGTTTTGCACAATTAATAAAAAGAAAAATTAAGAGAGAGGCACAAGCCCTAAAAAGAACCCTGCATAAAATGGAACTTGAGATAAGCCTGGGGAATTAGATCTAGAGGGCTCTTTAGATCTTATTCACTTGGGAGTCAGCTGGTCCAGCCGAGGACTTCCTTAAATGCCCAAATCTAAATCAGTAAGATTTCTGCACACTTAAAGTTAAACTGTCAAATTAATAGAGAAATAAGATAAAAGATAAAATTTTCAAGAGTTACAGATAGCTGCTAACTCAATCCAATTAATATTCTTACCCTAAATCCAGTAACCTAAACAAGATACCTGTGCAATAGATTACTCTATAAGAGTCATTAATCAACAATTCGTTAAAATAATCACCAGCAGAATATAAAGAACAAGTTTACCATAAAATGTTGAAGAGAAACACCACCATCAAAATAAAACCCCAAAGACTTCGTTTGCATTATTCCAAAAAACATGACAAGAGAGCTTAAGAGCAAGTACACGATCAAAACATTGGATGACCAAAAGACTGACAAAGACCTCTAATTTATAAGATAAAATCTCCAACGGCTAGTTCAATTGATCCATGTCAAAGTAATCTCTACCATCGAAAAAAATTTAATCATCTTTTAATCTCGACTGTTGAAATTATAAATTTTTGAGGAAATTCGAATTTATCATTTAATTCCTCTTTAATTAACTCAAAAATAATATTTTTGAGTTAATTACCTCAAAAATTTGACTTTGACTTAACCACCAAGGCCCAAGGGTCCAAAATTTCTCGAAATTATCAATATTCCCTTGGCTTGGGACCTTTAAAAAATTATTTTTTAAGGACCCAGGAATTGTGCCTTTGAAGAATTTTAAATCACCTAGGATTGAAAATTAATTAAATTTCTGACATAGGATTTTTAATTTAATTTGGCCAGAAAATTTAATTAATTGACTGAGAGGGGATTTAATTATTTTTCCAACCCTCTTTATATAAGATAAATACATCTTGACACATGAAGGGGGAAAACCCATTCGTGATAGACCCTCAAATAGCTACCCAATTCTGCGACTCAAAACATGATCTAGTAATCTATAATAAAATGATCTAGACAATTAGCTAGGATCATTCCCAAATTACTTTACAAAGACTCGATAAAAAACACTAGGAATCACTTAGTATCTTGATGACAAAATCCATCCTAGCTTTGGGGTGAGGCTGGAGGGAAAAACTCTGCCGATCACTTGTGTCGAGAAACACAAATGAATCAGTGAGACAAAAAACCTCCCAAGATAGAAATTGTCACCAAAATACTAGGTTTACCTAGGTTGTTACATACATGATGGTCTTACTTAAATCATTTACATCATAAACATGTAGAATGGGTTTACATCATTTACAAAATTGTCGACTGTGGATGAAATCTAAATGGCGTGAACACCTCGAACATGATGAATCCCATTTTAAAAAATGGGGGTGTACTGCTATGGGGTCATTGACAAAGAATGGTCAACAATAGGAGTTACTGTCCACCATTATTTCTATGAGTAAAATTGTAAATGTGCAAACTTACTAGAATTTAATTTACAAAGGGACGTGATTTAATTTAAGAGACATGTCTCTTGGGTATCTTGGGTATAAAATACACGAACTTTTTCATTTTATATACACACTTATCACTCACATATCTCTCTCACACACACATTGTGACATCTGCTTTATTTTCATGGTTATTAGTTGAATTTTTGAAGTGTAATTACTTGATGAAGATAAAAGAACTATAATATATATTCACAAGTAATTACAATAGTTCAGAAATAAAGTAATTTTATCAATTGTACTAAAAAATCACCATGGTGTCAAAGCTTTAGTAAAAGAAAGAGCGCAAAGTTCACTCCTTGAAAAACCCTTGGGATCACTTTGAAGAAACCTTAGATCTATATTCAAGTCGCATCCATGGCCTCGATTATGAAATCAGAGAACATGTTAGATGAGGCCACTAACTTTAGGGCTTGGAAGACAAGAATTGAACTAATTCTTGCAAAAGACGATCTTTTGGAAATTTTGCAAGACAAAATGATTGAACCTACAAGTGAAGTTGGAAAGAAGAAGTACAAGAAAGATGATATATGCACTATTATGGACTCCATCAAGGACCATCTTATTCCATACATCTCAAAGCTTGACACTTCAAAGAAGATGTATGATGCCCTAAATAAGTTATATACTGTCAAAAATATTGGCCAAGTCATGAACTTGAGAAATGAGCTTCGTGATATAAGAATGACAAAGAACAATACATTCGCTTCATACTTTGTGAGGGTTTCTCAACCACAAGCTATTGATAAAATTGTCTTTGATAAAGAACTTGTGACTTTAGCACTTAATGGACTACCACGTTCATGGGATCCATTTGCAATAGATGCTAGCAGCTGAAAGGAAGCTCCATGTTTGGAAGAACTATGGATAGCTTGTGCTCCCGAAGAATCAAGACTTCTTTCTAGAGAAAAAAATCCAAAAGAAGAAAAAGATTCTCAAGCCTATGCAGCTCATTCCATGAAAGTTGGAGGAAGAAATAAGTTCAGTTTTCAGAAGAAGAAAAATGGTTTTGATAGCAGACCCAATCCTCAAAGGAAGAAAGATATGTCTCAAATTCAGTGCTTCTATTGCAACAAATTTGGTCACTTCAAGGCCTAATGTCAAAAAGGTTCAATGATAGGAAGAAGAGAAGGAACCAACATACTACCAAAGCAGAATTTGACGAGCATTCCAAGAGATCCAAAGTTGATGGAGATAATGATCACTTTTACTATTTCGCACGTGCAAGATCTCTTGCAAATGACAACAATATATAGCTGATTGATAGTGGAGGCTAAAGACCTATGACAGGCGAGCGCGATCATCTTACAAGCTTGATAAGAAGATTGGCACAAAAGTTAGAGCTTGGAGACAACAACAGCTATGCAGTGAAAGGAATTGGGACAACATCGGTTGAGCTGGAAACAGGTTAAAACATTCACTTGAGCAACATACCCTATGTTCCAAGTTTGAAAAAGAATTTGATTTCAATTTCATGTTTAGAAGATAGAGATAGAGTGGCCTTCATGGATTGGAAAGGCCTTGTATGGGACAAGGGCTCTAGTATAAGCTCTGCTAGGGTTATTAGGATTTGTCAACAAAGGTTGTATAGACTCCTGGGGCAATCTTCCAAAGCTTTAGTACATAATGATACTAACCCTAGTGATCTATGGCATAGGAGATATGTACATCTTCATTATAGAGTCTTGCCAACTTTGCAGCAGATTGTTTTAGGTGTACCAGATTTGTAGATAGATCATAAAGTTGTGTGTAAGGGATGTGCTCTTGGAAAGAATGTTAAGAAACCCTTTCCAAGCAGTGAACATAGGTCCAAATAAATTTTGGATCTAATCCACTCCGATGTGAGTGGTCCCATGCCAATGAAATCTATTGGATACGCTCTATACTATGTATCCTTTATCGATGACTTCTACCGCAAGACGTGGATCTATCTGATGAAGTCAAAAGAAGAAGTTTTCAAAATGTTCCAAGAACTCAAAACTGAAGCTGAGAACTAGACAAGGAAAAGAATCGTGATCCTGAGATCAGATAATGGAGGAGAATACACCTCCAAGGAAATCATTGCCTTCTTTAAGGAAGTTGGGATTAAAAGGGAGCTCATAGTTCCCTATAGTCCTCAATAGAAAGGAGTAGCCGAAAGAAAGAACAGACCTATTGAAGAGTCCATGAAGACGATGATACATGATCAAGATGTACCAATGTTCTTGTGGGGAGAAGTTGCCAAGATAGTCATGTACATCCTGAATAGAAGTCCTCATAGGCTTCAGGAAGATAAGACTTCGGAAGAAGCATTCATAGGTCAAAAACCATAGGTAGATCATATGAGAATCTTTGGTCGTCCAATGTTCATACATGTACCCAAGGATAAGAGAAACAAGTTAGAGCCTTCTGGTAAGAAGGGAATATTTGTTGGGTACAGTGAATCATCAAAAGCATATAGGATTTATGTTCCAGGGCAATGACCAGTGGAACTTTGGAAGTAACAGAGATGTGACTTTGGATGAAGATGCACCTTATTGCAAATCCAAAGAAGAGCACTCGGACACTGAAGATCAAGAGAAGAAGCATGTGGCTCCTAAAGAAGAGGTTACAGGTCCTCCCTCATCCTCTAGTCATCCTGAAGAGCATTAAGATAAGCTAGAAGGACCTTGTAAACCATTGGATTTTGTGGTTGTTCCTGAAAATAGAAAAATACCAACTTGGCTAAAATCTACTTTGCAAGACGCAAAAGGACATGTGACTCCACAAGGTACCTTCAGGGAATCTAAGAAACTTAAGAGGTATTGTGGTTATGCAACTTAATGACTAAGTTGATTGACTCTAAACCTTCCAACTTCGAGGAAGCAGCTACTTCATAGGTGTGGAAGGATGCAATGATGGAGGAATACCAATCTATTATGAAGAACAATGTTTGGGAAATTGTTTCAAGACTTGAAGGAAATTTTGTGATAAGCTCAAAGTGGATTTAAAGGATCAAGCATGCAGTAGATGGGAGCATTGATAAATACAAGGCAATATTTGTGGCTAGTGGATTCTTCCAAAAAGAGGGAGAAGACTATGAATCTTTGCACCAGTTCCAGATTAAAGAAGGCCTTGTATGGACTCAAAAAAGCTTCGAGAGCTTGGTATTCTAGAATTGATGGATATCTAATGAGACTTGGTTTCTCTAAAAGGGTTTTTGATCCAAATCCTTATATCAAGGTTGTAAAATGTGAGTCGGTGATACTACTACTATATGTTAATGATTTTTTCTTGATCGATGTAGAGCATCTTCTTGCTCAGTGTAAAAGGAAGTTGGCCTCTAAATTTGACATGAACAATCTTGGCTTGATGCATTAATATTTGGGGATGGGAGTCAGGCAAAACCCTAGTGAAATCCTTCTTAGACAAGGAAAATATGTCATCAAGATCCTTCAAAAGTTCGAGATGATGGAGTGCAAGTTTATGGCAATTCCTATAGTGACGAACCTGAGAAAGATGAGAGATTTTGAGTCTGACCTGGTGGATTCGTACATGTACTAGAAGTTGATTGGATCATTGATGTATTTGGTAAATACCAAGACAGATATTTGCTTTGTGGTAATGTTAATTTTAGTTAACCATGGTAAATTCTATGCTTAATGTAGTTTACTTCAATCTTTCTTCTTATTAGCCCGATTCAATTTCAGATAAGCAATCACATAATCATTGAATGTAAATGCTCATAGAACATAATAATAAATCAATAGAAGACAAGCCAATACAATAAATCAAAATTTTCAATTCTTCCTTTTCAGCAAAGATAGAAAAATTTCTTACAGTAGTCAACAGGATGCTTTGTTGGTCAAACCAGCTATTTCAACCTTCAAGTAGGTTCAGTCAAACTCGGTCAAACTCAGCCTTTCTTCAGTGTCACACACAGCCCACAAATCAGCGCTCAAAACCAGTCAAAGCAAGTCAATTTCCCGTGGTCAAAGACAATCAACGTTGTGGTCAATGTGTTGCAGTCAAAGTCAACGGTCTGCCTTGATTTCTGTGCCCTCCAATGCAGCCTTCCAAACTCGAAATTTCTGTGCTAAACTAGTAGTCAAACATCAAGGGTTGACCCACAGTCAACGCTGGTCAACGCTCCAGAAAGAGGCCCTAAAACAATCTGAAAATTGCAACTTCAGATTCACACGTGGGAGAGAGAGAGAGAGAGAGAGAGAAGCCTCCAAAGGCTATACGAACCAATCAGATGAGGAAGAATGTGGGTGATGAGTTGATGAGCAAATGAGCATCCAGTCTCTCCAATTTATATCCATCAATGAGGGTGTATGACACATCTTTTGGGGCTTGTGAGCCTACATTACAATTCTAGCCGACCTTGACAATTTGCACATGAGTGGAAAATAAATTCAAAATATAAGTTCTGCTCATCCAAACAAGATCTTTAGATCAATCTTGCACCTCTCCGAAAAAGGAATCCAACAAAAATATCATCTTCATCATATGAGCAATGCAACATGGAGTTTGGACCTAGTTGCCCAAAATTAACACTCCCTCTCAACTAGGGAGAACTCCATCTATCCACCTCTGCAATCATGTCATCTAGTACCATCATCTACTATCATCATCATCATCATGCAATCATGTGTCATCCTGATGTAACTGCTTTGCTGGCTCTTCTCTGCAAACAAATGAGAGTGAGTCACAAAGACATCACTCTCCACTGACCCGAAGAAAGTCTATAGGTAAAAACCTCAACCAAACTCAAGAGTGAGTCACATACTGACCCGAAATCAGTTTAGAGGTAAGAACCTCATCCAGGCTTGATCCCAAATCAAGTTGTTGGACACATCCCATCCTAGACATGGAGAGTAGGGCAATCCCTGATGCGTCCATTGGTCATGCTATCAGTCTCTATCCTCATTTCCCAACTCAGTGGCCAAATGAGAGGTACTTCCCATTGTGAAAGTTTCAAAACATAAACCCTACTACAGTGTCTTGATCTACTTCACCTAATTGTTTGATTAATTTAACAAGTTATTAATCTGAAGTGTTCAAAAAAACATTAAAGCAAATACAAACTGCAGCCTACACATATACAAATCATTTACTGAATAGCACACACATGCGACAAAATTACACAGGTTGTTCGGACAAATGTCCCTAAAAAAACACAATGCGGGAAAACCGATGCAGCAGCTCTAGAGGGTTTTATTATTATGCAGAATTTGAATACAACAATATGGGCACCAGAAACGGTCTGCCCTACAGAGAAATTACACGACAGTTGTACCTTTCACTCGGAGACAGAAAATATAGCTGATCCAACCCTCTTTGGGGAATTACGAATTCAAGTCGTTTCTGGCCCATTGGAACCCTCAGCGCTGCCTTTGCGTCAGCCCCTACTGGCCAGTGTGCCCACTGTGTCACCCTGACTGGTGCTGTGTTGCCTCTGCACTGCCCTGGCTAGGCCTGCATCACCCTAGCTGGGTCTCTGTTGGCCCTGCGCTGTGTTGGTTGGGCTTGCATCACCCTGACTGGGATTACATAGCCTCGGCGTAGTACTGGCTAGACTGCGTCCCTATGGCTGGCCTCTTGTGCTACCTGGTACAAGTTGCCTCTCTACTATTGTATTCTCGGTCTCGGATCAGATCATCCCTTGCTGATCTTTGCCCCTTACTGGTTTGCAAACTCGCTTCGAATTCATCAACAAACGCCGCCCCAAAAATTCGACTTAGCTTCAGTGCTCTGTAATGTGTGTGTATGTTCTCCAACTAACACCAAGTCCTTCTCTTACACTTTTCTCGTTGAAAAACCAACGGTCATGATCTAATCTCTTATCAACGGCTGAGATTAAAAGAAAGGTTGATCCACGTCACTTAGAACATTTCACCACATGTGTAATTTGATTCACTTTATTTTTTCAATTTCCCTGAGTTAGACTTAAGGTCCCTATTAAAAAATTTAATTATTTGAATAACTATTACACAGGATGAAATTTCTCCAAACGCTTTCTGGGTCTTGTAGATCTCGTGTGTCTTAGCCCCTCCACAAAGTTTTGGAGCTAGAGCACACCCAATGCTACCCCAAAATCTCAACACTCCCTCTTAGCGAGGAGTGTGCTCTAGCAATACTTCCACACTAAAGCATCACCTGTTTTCGGCATCAGTCTTTGTGTTGTTGATGCTTGGCCTAATGCCCTCCATCCACTGCGTTGTTGCCACTATACTGTTGCCAATGTCACTGCCACTGACACTGCCACATTTGTACTGTAGCTCCCTCTCAAATTACTGCATCATGCTGTGCATAGCACTGCCATTGCTAACTGTTGCACTGCAACTCAGTTGCTGAGAAGTAAGCAACTGAAGGACCATCACCCAAACACTGACAGACAAGTCAGTTGGGCTACATCTCATCACTGAAGCACCCTCTGTCGTTGTGTTGCATTGTCTCTCTAAAGCACTGCGTTGTCTGTTGCACTACATTGCATAAGCACTGCCTCTGCACTGTTGCTTCCACGCTGTTGTTGCCTCTCCTCTGTGCTGCTCCAGATTTTAGCGTCCCAACTTGCCTCTACATCTTTATGATCTTTTGCACCCACTGCTCCAGTCATCCCACTACTTTCTTAAGGCTCCCGTAGCACATATGTGATCCAAGAGTTTGAGCACCTCAAGGATTCCACCACCATCTGTAGCTGCTCTACAGATCAATATCACCCCACTTCCTTGGTTCATGAGCACTCATGGCTATGTCATCATCACTACCATCGTCCCCTTTTGCTGTTGTTGCCTTGGAATCAGAAGATTCCTTGTCCTTCCTATTACGACAAGAGCTAGCGAAGTGTCCAAGTTCGCCCCATTTAAAGCACTTGACCTTTGATATGTCCTTCTTCTTCTTCCCTTGTTGCCTTTGTCCCTTAGATGCAAGGGTTGCATCCTCCGCCTCCTCTTTCTTTAGTTTGACTCCAACGTTGTTGCTTTGCCTTTTGGTAATTCTCCGGATTTCCTCCTAACGGAGGATTTCCCACATGTCCGCCTAGAATGGTAACGTTGCTCTGCCTAAAATGCTTTGGACAAACATTTCCCATTTATCGATGACTGCATTCAGGGCAGTGCTCACCAAGAGACCTTCGTCCGGAGTTGTCCCCATAGCAATCAGCTGGTCCCAGATAGTCTGAAGTCTAAAGAGGAAGGGATCGATTTCTTCTCCCTTCTGCATCTGGAACAACTACATCTGATTCTCCAGAAGAATTTCCCTTGGACGGAGCTTCCCTAATATATCGTGTTCAATGTTGTCCACATCTCATTTGTCGTGTTCTTTCTGGCAATATGTGGGACTACGTGATCCTTTACTACATCCATGATCAAGCACTTTTCCCGCGCTTGATTCTCGTTGAATTTCTTCAGGGGATCTCCATCGGTAGGCACAACAGGACATTTTCTACATAGTCCTCGATGTCGTACTCATCAAGGACTATTAGGATTTTGGCCCTCCAGATAACAAAGTTGGACACACTGTCCAACCTATCCTGATCTCTCAATCCATGAGAAACCATCTCTGCTCAATCTATTGAATCACAAACTCTTCTCCCTTCCGCTACTGCTATACTCAGCAAGGAACTGGATTTGAGGTTCTTGGCGAAAGAACCCTCTAGAGAATATGCTCCCTCTGACTAATGATTTCCCTCCCGGAAATCCTTCACCAATCCTGCCAAATCAGTCCTCTATGATCACTCCTCTTGATCACGCTTAGATTCCTTAGCTAGAGAATCTGTTCAGCGACTGTTCCCCTCTCTCTTTTGTCACCTTTGCTAGGCATTGTTTTGCACCGATAGAAGCTGTGCCACACCAGCAACTTTTGAAGATCAGAAGTTGCACTTCCAAACTTTGGCAACCAGCACAAAAATTCTCCACACGAACTACGTCATCCTCCTGGTGCTGCATCACCCTCTGCGTAAGCACACTCGCTGAGCGCACCCTCTACACAGCGCAGGCTGCCCCTGCGTCACTCTGGAAGGCTCTGCGTCAGCCTCTGCGTGGCCTCTGCATCAACCTCTGCGTCAACCTGGCTAGGTTGTGTCACTCCTGGTGTTGCGCTGCCTTCTTCTGGATCTCTGCTGCTTCAGTTGCCCTTCCTACAGCAATTATCTTCAGTCGCTCTGCTGGTGAATCAGCTTGATCTGCAATGCTCAGATACCATGTGAAAGTTTCAAAACAGAAACCCTACTGCAGTGTCTTGATCATCTTCGCCTACTTGTTTGATTAATTTAACAAGTTATTAATCGGAAGTACCTAGAAAAATATTAAAGCAAATACAAACTACAACCTACACATATACAGATCATTTACTGAACAACACGCACATGTGACAAAATTACACACAGATTTTGCGGACAAATGTCCCCGGAAAAACACAATGGGGGAAAACCGGTGCAGCAGCTCTAGAGGGTTTTATTATTATGCAGAATTTGAATACAACAATCTGAGCACCAGAAACGGTCTTCCCTACAGAGAAATTACACGACAGTTGTACCTTTCACTCGGAGACAGAAAATATGGCTAATCCAACCCTCTCCGGGGAATTACGAATTCGAGTCATTTCTGGCCCACTTGAACGCTCAGCGCTGCCTCTGCAACCTCTGCATTAGCCCCTACTAGCCAGCATGCTCACCGCATCACCCTGACAGGTGCTGCGATGCCTCTGCGTTGTCCTAGTTGGGCCTATGTCACCCTGGCTAGCTCTCTATTGCCCCTGCGCTGTGCTGGCTAGGCCTACGTCACCTTGACTGGGCTTACGCAGTCTTCTGTGTGGTCCTGGCTGGACTGCGTCCCTCTGGCTGGCCTCTGCGCTGCCTGGTACACGCTGCCTCTCTGTTATTCTATTCTCGGCCTTGGATCAAATCATCCCTTGTCGATCTCTGCCCCTCACTGCACTGCAAACTCACTTCGAATTCCTCACCAAACCCCCCCCAGAAATTCAACTTAGCTTCAGTGCTTTGCAATGTGTGTGTATGTTCTCCAACTGACCCCAAGCCCTTCTCTTATACTTTTCTCGTTGGCAAACCAACTGTTGTGATCTAATCTATTATCAACGGCTGAAATTAAAAGAAATCTTGATCCACGTCACTTAGAACATTTCACCACATGTGTAATTTAATTCACTTTAATTTTTCAATTTCCCTAAGTTAGACATAGGGTCCCTATTAAAAAATATAATTATTTGAATAACTATTACACAGGATGAAATTTCTCCAAACGCTTTCTGGGTCTTGGAGATCTCGTGTGTCTTAGCCCCTCCACAAAGTTTCAGAGCTAGAGCACACACGATAATACCCCAAAATCTCAACACTCCGTCTTAGGCCCTTAGCAAGGAGTGTGCTCTAGCAATACTTCCACACTAAAGCATCACCTGATCTTGGCATCGGTCTCTGCATTGTTCATGCTTGGTCTGCTGCCCTCCATCCACTGCGATGCTGCCATTGTATTGTTGCCCATGTCACTGCCACATATGTACTGCAACTCCCTCTCAAATTGCTACACATAGCACTGCCACTGTTAACTGTTGCACTGCAACTCAGTTGCTGAGAAGTAAGCAACTAAAGGACCATCACCCAGACACTGACAGACAAGTCAGGTGGGTTGCATCTCATCACTGAAGCACCCTCTGTTGTTGCACTGCGTTGTCTCTCTAAAGCATTGCGTTGTCTGTTGCACTGCACTGCATAAGCACTGCCTCTACACTGCATAAATCCCATCAGCCTCTGCGTTGCTGCTGCCTCTCCTCTGCGCTGCTCTAGATTTCGGCATCCCAACTTGCCTCTGCTTCTCCATGATCATTTGCACCCACTGCTCCAGTCATCCTGCTACTCTCTTAAGGCTCCCGTAGCATTTATATGATCCAAGAATTTGGGCATCTCAAGGATCCCGCCACCATCTGTAGCTGCTCTACAAATCAATATCACCCCACTTCCTTGGTTCATGAGCACTCATGGCTACGTCATCATCACTACCATCGTCCCCTTTTGCTATTGCTACCTTGGAATCAGAAGATTTCATGTCCTTCCTCTTAGGACAAGAGCTGGCAAAGTGTCCAAGTTCGCCACATTTAAAGCACTAGACCTTTGATAGGTCCTTCTTCTTCTTCCTTTGTTGCCTTTGCCCCTTAGATGCAAGGGCTGCATCCTCCTCCTTGTTGAAATTTTGGGTTAGCATCGAATGTGCTCTAGCTCCAAAATTTTGTGGAGGAGCTGGAGTACATGAGATCTCCAAGACCCAGAAAGCATTTGGAGAAATTCCATATGTTTTGATAGTTATTCAAATAATTAATCTTTTTAATTAAGGACCCTAAGTCTAACTTAGGAAAATTAAAAGATTAAAGTGAATTAAATTAAACATGTGATGAGAATGTTCTAAGTGGCGTGGATCAAGCAACTTCTAATCTTAGGTGTTGATTAGAGATTGGATCACGGCCGTTGGTTTGCCAACGAGAAAAGTATAAGAGAAGGGCTTGGGTTAGTTGGAGGATGCAGACATTGGTAGAGCACTGAAGCTAAGTCGAAATTCTAGGGCGTAATTAGCTAAGAATTTCGAAGCGAGTTTGCAGTGCAGTGAGGGGCAGAGATTGGCAAGGGCTGTTCTGATTCGAGGCCAAGAATACAACAGTAGCAGAGAGGCAGTGTACCAGGCAGAGCAAAGGCCGGCCAGAGATACGCACTTCAGCCAAAGCCATGTAGAAGGCAACGCAGAGGCAGCAGACACCCTTCAGGGGTGACGCAGGTCCATTCAGGGCAGCGTAGGGGCAACATAAGCCCCAAAAGGCTGACGCAAGCCCTTCCAGGGCAGCGCAGAGGCTAATGCAGGCCCTTCCAGGGCAGCGCAAAGGCTGACGCAGAGGACTGAGGGACAGCGTCAGGGTTTTCAGTGGGCCAAAAATGACTCGAGTTCTGTAAATCCCGTTTGAGGGTGTGAATTAGCCATATTTTCTGTCTCCGAGTGAAAGAGGTATTGTTGCCGTGATTTTCTCTGTAGGGCCAACCATGTCTAGTGCCCAGAAATTGTTGTATTCATAATCTGCTTAATAATAAAACCCTCCAGAGCTAGCTGCACTGGTTTTTCCTCCAGAGCTAGGTGCCCAGATATTGTTGTATTTCTAATTCTGCATAATAATAAAACCCTCTAGAACTAGTTGCACCAGTTTTCGCACATTGGGTTTTTCCGAGGACATTTGTCTGAAAAATCTGTTTTGTCATGAGTGCGTTATGTTCAGTAAATGATTTGTAAATGTGTAGGCTGCAGTTGTGCTTACTTTGCTAATTTTACTGAATAATTCAGAAAATTAACTTGTAATTTAATTCAAGTAGGAAAAGTATTTCAATATACTGCAATAGGTTTTGTGTTTAGAAATTTTCACACTCTTCTTTCTTTACTTTGACTCCACCCAGGATGGTAACGCTACTCTACCCAAGATGCTTTGGACAAATGTTTCCCATTCATCGATGACTGCATTCAGGGCAGTCCTCACCAAGAGCCCTTTGTCCAGAGTTGTCCCCGTAGCAATCAGCTGGTCCCAGATAGTCTGAAGTCTAAAGAGGAAGGGATCATTTTTTTCTCGCTTCTACATCTGAAACAATCGCATCTGATTCTCCAGAAGCATTTTCCTCTGGACAGAGCTTCCTTGATACATCTTGTTCAATGTTGTCCACATCTCATTTGTCATGTTCTTTCTGGCAATATGTGGGACCACGTGATCCTATACTACATCCATGATCAAGCGCTTTGTCCGCGCTTGATTCTCGTTGAATTTCTTCAGGGGATCTCCATCAGTAGGCACAGCTAGGGCATTTTCTACATAGTCCTTGATGTCGTCTTGATCCAGGACTACTAGGATTCTGGCCCTCCAGATAACAAAGTTGGACACACCGTCCAACCTATCCTGATCTCTCGTCCATGAGAAACCATCTCTACTCAATCTGTCGAACCACAAACTCTTCTCCCTTCTGTTGCTGCTATACTCAGCAAGGAACTGGATCTGGGCTTCTTGGCGAAAGAACCCTCTAGAGAATGAGCTCCCTCTGACTAATGATTTCCCTCCCGGAAATCCTTCACCAATTCTGATGAATCAGTCCTCTATGATCACTCTTGATCACACTCAGATTCCTTGGCTAGAGAATTTGTTGAGCAACTGCTCCCCTCCCGCTTTCGTCACCTTTGTTAGGCACTGTTCTACATTGACAGAACCTGTGCCACACCAGCAACTTCTAAAGATCAGAAGCTGCACTTCCAGACTTTGGCAAACTGCATAGCAATTCTCAGCACAGATTGCACATCAACCTCCTAGTGTTGCGTCAGTCTCTGCGTGAGCAGACTGGCTCAGCGCAGCGCAAGCTGCCCCTGCGTCACTTTGGAAGGCTCTGCACTGCCTCTACATCACTCAGATAGCTCTGCATCAGCCTCTACATGGCCTTTGCGTCCCTCCTGGTGCTACGTTGGCTTCTTCTGGATCTTTGCTGCTTCAGCTGCCCTTCCTGCAGCAATTATCTTTAGTCCATCTGCTGGTGGATCAGTTTGATATGCAATGCTTTGATACCATGTGAAAGTTTCAAAACAGAAACCCTACTGCAGTGTCTTGATCTACTTCGCCTACTTGTTTGATTAATTTAACAAGTTATTAATATGAAGTATTCAGAAAAACATTAAAGAAAATACAAACTGCAGCCTACACATATACAGATCATTTACTGAACAACACGCACATGTGACAAAATTACACAGATTTTTCAGACAAATGTCCCCTGAAAAACCCAATGCGGGAAAACCGATGCAGCAGCTCTAGAGGGTTTTATTATTATGCAGAATCTGAATACAATTATATGGGCACCAGAACTGGTCTGCCCTACAGAGAAGTTACACAGCGGTTGTACCTTTCACTCAGAGATAGAAAATATGGTTGATCCAACCCTCTGCGGAGAATTACGAATTCGAGCCCTTCATGGCCCACTAGAACCCTCAGCGTTGCCTCTGCAGCCTCTGTGTCAGCCCCGACTGGCCAGCATGCCCACTGCGTCACCCTAACTGGTGTTGCGCTGCCCTGGTTAGGCCTGCGTCACCCTAGCAGGGTCTCTGCTACCCTTGCTCCGCGCTAGCTGGGCCTGCGTTACCCTGACTGGGCTTACATAACCTCTGCACAGTCTTCTGCGTGGTCCTAGCTGGCCTCTGCGCTGCATGGTACAAGTTGCCTCTCTGTTGTTCTATTCTCAGCCTCGAATCAGATCATCCCTTACCGATCTCTGCCCCTCACTGCACTGCAAACTCACTTTGAATTCCTTAGCAAACCCCACCCCAGAAATTGTGAAAATTTCTAAATATACTTAAACAAAAACCCAACTGTTAAATTCTTGATTTACTTCCCCTACTTACATGAGTTATTAATCTGAAATCCTCAGAATTAACAGCGAAGTTAATACATTAACAGCCTAAACATACAAATCTAAACTGAATGACATGCACAATGACAAAGTGACACGCAAGGATTTTCTGGACAACTGTCCTCGGAAAAACCTAATGCAGGGAAACTGGTGTTGTTGGTTGTTGGAGGATTTTTATTATTAAGTAGATTCTAAGTACTATAGATCTGGGCAGCAAACTGGTTAACTCAACAAAGAAATAAATATGCAGCTATACTTCTGTTCTGGAGACAAAAAACTAACTGATTCACACCCTCAAACGGGATTTACAGAACTCAGCCCTTTCTAACCTCTAGAAACACCAGCGCTGCTCTAAAGCCCTCTACGTCAGCCCTATTGGCCTATGTCAGCCCTTGCGCTGCACAGGAAGGGCCTGCATCACCCTAAACTAGGCTACGCTACCTCTGCACTGCCCTGGCTGGGCCTGCGTCAACCCTCCCGGCATCCTGCTGCCTCTACACTTCCCTTTCTGGGCCTGCGTCAGCCCTATGTAGCTCTTGATCCCTCTGTACTGCCCCTGTTGGGCTCTTGGCTGCGTTGCGTAGTTGTTGCCTCTACGTTGCCTCGGTCTGCTGCTTCTCTGTCCTCGTTGTACTCTTAGCCTGGGACTAGACCATCCCTCTCGCCAATACTGCCCCTCGCTACAGCTGAAACATTTCTGAAATTCTTAGCAAACCACGCCCTAGAATTTCAACTTAGCTTCAATGGTCTGCCAATGTGTGTGTTCTCCAACTGACCTCAAGCCTTCTTCTTACACTTTTCCCATTGAAACTTCAATGGTCGTGATCTAATTTTGAATCGACAACTAAGATTAGAAGATGCTTGATCCGCGTCACTTAAGTCATTTTCATCACATGTTTAATTTTATTAACTTTAATCTTTTAATTTTCCTAAGTTAGACTTCGGGTCCTTAATTAAAAAGATTAATTAATTAAATATTTCTTAAAAAGCTTTCTGGGTCTTGGAGATCTCATGTACTCTAGTACCTCCACAAAGTTTGGGAGCTAGAGCACATCCGATGCTACCCCAACACCCAAAAATCTCAACAATCCCTCTTAGTGAGGAATGTGCTCTAGCAAAACACATCACCCTGAAGGCTGCTCTGATCTTTGGTTTTGGTCTCTGCGCTGATGCTTGGCCTACTGCCCTTCATCACTGCATTGTTGATGCTATTCTGTAATGTTGCCCATGACGTTGCCACCGCCACTACTACATCCGTACTGCAGCTCCCTCTCAAGTTGTTGCATCGTGCTGCTCATAGCACTGCCACTACTAACTGTTGCACTGCCACTCAATTGCTGAGAGTAAGCAACTGAAGGACTCCTACCCAATATTTGATAGACAAGTCAGTTTGGCTGCAACTCATCACTGAAGCCCCTTTGGCTGCTACTCTGCGCTGTCCTCCTGAAACCTCTGCGTTGCTACAGCTCTGCACTGCGTAAGCAAGCCTACTTTGCGCTGCTGAAATCACATCAGCCCCTTTGCGTTGTTGTTGCATCTGCACTGCGTCACTCCCTCTCAGCATCTAGCTTTGCCTATGCTCCATCCGTGATCCTTTGCACCCACTGCTCCACTTGTGCCGCTACCATCTTAAGGCTCCCATAGCTCGTATGTGATCAGGAGTTGGACTACTCAAAGATCCCGTCACCACTCTGTAGTTGCTCTACAGATCAAGATCGCCCCACTTTCGTGGTTCATGAGCGCTCATGGCTACGTCATCATCGGAGCCATCGTCTACTACAACAGCTTTGGAACTAGAAGCTTCCTTGTCCTTCTTCTTCTGAGGACAATTGCTGGCAAAATGTTTAAGTTCGCTGCACTGGAAACATTCGATCTTTGATAGATCAAGCTTCTTTTTCCCTTGTTGTCTCTTTGATGCCAAAGTTGCAACTTCCTCCTCTTCCTTCTTCGCCTTGCTCGAACCAATGTTGTACTATCTCTTGGTGATCCGACGGATTTCCTCTTGTCGAAGGATAGCCCACATATTTTCCCAATTGGGAAGGTCCGCTCTGAACAAGAGACTTTGGAAAAAAGTATCCCAGTCCTCTGTGATAGCATTTAGAGCCGTCCTTACCATGTGATCATCCCCCACCTTCACCCCCATGACAATCAGCTGAACTCGGATCGACTGCAGTTTGGATAGGAAAGGATCGATTTCCTATCCCTTGGTCATCATGAATAACCTCAGCTAGTTCTCCAGAAGCATCTTTCTTTGGACAGACATCCCTTGATACAATGTGGTCACGGCTTCCCACATCTGAGGAGTCGTCGCCTTCTCGACTATGTGTGGTACCACATGATCTTTGACCCCATCCATAATGAAGCGTTTGGCATGTGTCGTTGCTTCATTGTGCTTCTCCAGGAGATCTACATCGATCGACGTAGCCAAGACTTTCTCTGCATGCTCCCTTATGTCGTATGCCTCCAGGACTACCAAGATTTTGGCCTTCCAGATAGCAAAGTTGGATAGGCCATCCAACCTATCCTAATCACGCAGTCCGTGTGGCACCATCTGCTCAGAAATTTGTCGGAACTAATCCTCCTCTCTATGCTAGAGACTCAGATCTAAGGTCCTTGGCGAGAAAGGCACCCTTTGCTCCCTCTGACAACTAACTTCCTCCCTTGGAAGTCTGCCAAACATAACGAATCAGCTCTCTTCGATCCTCTGATCGATCTTCAAATTTCTTTGGTAGGAAATCTACTGAGAAGTTGTTCTCCTCCCGCTCTTTGTCAATTTAGGTGGCTAAATTCTGCACCGACAGAATTTTCACCCCACCAGCAACAACTAAAGGTCTGCAGTTCAGCTTTCAGTTCACGATACTCTGCACAGCAATCAGTTTATGAACTGAGTCACCTTGGCTGGCCTCTGCGTGAGCAAACTGGCCTAGCGCAGCGACCGCACAGCACAGCCTGCTCCTGCGTCCCTCTGGAAGGCACTAAGCTGCCTCTGCGTCACCCAGTTGGGACTGTGTCAACCCCTGCGTGGCTCTAGTTGCTTCTACATCCTTCTGGTGCTACGCTGCCCTCTCCAGTCTATCAACTAATGCTTCTTTCTCTGCTGCTTTCCGCAACACAAATTTCTTCAACCGTCTTACTGGAGATCCAGCTAAATCTGCAATCTCTTTGATACCATGCGAAAATCTCCGAATATACTTGAACAAAAACCCTACTGTTAAATTCTTGATTTACTTGTCCTACTTACATGAGTTATTAATCTGAAATCTTCAACATTAACATTGAAGTAAATACATTAACAGCCTACACATACAAATCTAAACTAAATAACATGCACAATGACAAAGTGACACAAGGATTTTCTGGACAATTGTCCCCGGAAAAACCCAATGCGGGAAAATCAGTGTTGCTGGAGGGTTTTTATTACTAAGCAAATTCTAAGTACAACAGATTAGGGCACCAAACTAGTTAACCCGATAGAGAAATAAATATGCAGCTATACCTCTATTCTAGAGAGAGAAAACTGACTGATTCACACCCTCAAACAAGATTTACAGAACTCAACCGTTTCTAACCTCTAGAAACCCCCGCGCTGCTCTGAAGCCATCTGCATCAACCCTGTTAGCCTGTGTGAGCCCCTGCGCTGCTCAAGAAAGACCTGTGTCACCCCAGACTGGGTTACGTTGCCCCTGCATTGCTCAAGAAGGACCTGTGTCACCCCAACCTGGGTTACACTGCCCCTGCGCTGCTCTAGCTGGGCCTGCGTCAGCCTCCCTGGCCTCCTACCGCCTCTGCGTTGCACTTTCTGGGCCTGCGTCAGCCCTGCATAGCTCCTAATGCCTCTGCACTACCCCTGTTGGGCTCTTGGCTAAGCTGCGTCGCTGCTGCCTCTACGCTGCCTCGGTCTGTTGCTTCTCTGTTCTCGTTGTACTCTTGGCCTGGGACTAGACCATCCCTCTCGTCAATACTGCCCCTCGCTGCAGCTGAAACACTTCTGAAATTCTTAGCAAACCAAACCCTAGAATTTCAGCTTAGCTTTAGTGCTCTACCAATGTGTGTGTTCTCCAATTGACCCTGTTGACCACACTTTGTCAACGACCCCATAGCAGTACACCCCCATTTTTTCAAATGGGATTCATCATGTTCGACGTGTTCGCACCATTCAGATTCCGTCATCAGTCGACAGTTTTTTTTAACGATGTAAACCCATTCTGCATGTTTATGTTGTAAATGATCTAAGACCGACCATCATGTATGTAACAACCTAGGTAAGCCTAGTATTTTGGTGACGACTTCTATCCTAGGAGGTTTTTTGTCTCACTGATACATTTGTGTTTCTCGACACAAGTGATCGGCAAAGTTTTTCCCTCCAGCCTCACCCCAAAGCTAGGGTGGATTTTGTCGTCAAGATGCTAAGTGAGTCCTAGTGTTTATCGAGTCTTTGTAAAGTAATTTGGGAATGATCCTAGCTAATTGACTAGATCATTCTATTACAAATTGCTAGGTCTATTGGATCATGTTTTGAGTCGCAGAATTGGGTAACCATTTGAGGGTCTATAGGAATGGGTATTTCCCCTTTATGTGTCTAAATGTATTTATCTTATGTAAAGAGGGTTGGAAAAATAATTAAATCGCCTCTCAGTAAATTAATTAAATTTTCTGGCCAAATTAATTAAAAAATCCTAAGCCAAAATTTAATTAATTCGAAGTCCTAGGTGAGTTAAAATTCTTCAAAGGCAAAATTCGTGGGACTTTTAAAAATAAATTTTTAAAGGTCCTAAGCCAAGGGAATATTGAGAATTTCAAGAAATTTTGGACCCTTGGGCCTTGGGGGTTAAGTCAAAGTCAAAATTTTGAGATAATTAACTCAAAATTATTATTTTTGAGCTAAGTAACCAGATTCGTCAAAAAGGGTCACCGAATCCTGAATCCCTGTATCGGATACGAATTCGTACCCGATTCGACCCCAATTCACCGGGTACGGCGTATCCGTACAGGGTATGGCGTATCCCGATCGTACCCTGTACGGATACGCCGTACCCGGTGAATCGGATACGACCGGACCCGCCGGTCAAAAAAAAAGCGTTGTTTCTTTTATAAAGTGAGGTTTTTCTTCATTGTTTCTCACCCATTTCATTTTGTGAAGTGAGAAGGAGCTAGGGTGAGCAAGGAGAAAGTGTGAGCAAGGAAGGGGAGTCTTTCGAAAGGAATTCGAGCATCCCAGAAGTAGGTGCTGCCATCCCTCTGTATTTTGCATTTAGTTCTTTGTTAGTGTTTGCAGGTTTTTGTATATTTTATGTGTTGGTTTATTTTTTGTTTTATTTTTTACTAGGTATTCATGGCTCAACCAAAAGCGACAAGACGGGGAGCAAAAGATAGAGAAGAATATGTCGTTGGAGGGTCCCCTCACATTGCCGAGAAATGGAGCACATATGGGAATTTGTATAGTGTGAAGAAGAGCAGGCTTGAGTAGTACAGGGAAAAGACAATGGTGTATGTGCACACCAACCTTCGTCTCATCTACAGGCAGAGGGAGGATTGGTTGAAGGGAAAGACAAAGATGTGGGATGTCTTTCCTGATGATATGGGTCTAGACAGCAGTGTTGAGTTGGCATTGGCCAACTTGGATCTCAATGCACCAGTGCTAGAGCCTGTCACATTTGATGATGGAGTAGAGGCGTCATCCTCCACACCAGCAGATGCAGAGATGGCAGAGGAGGATGCATCAGAGCCAGAGGAGAGCAGTGGTGAGCATGATGATCGGGATGAGGACAGTGATGTTGATTATGATGATGAGGATTGATGAGGATTGACTCTAGTCTCTAAGTCTCTGACTCATTGAGGCTTTAGGCTTGTAGTCTTGTAGACTGTAGTTTTTTTGTATTTTCTATTTCTATTTGCCATTGGCAGTGTACTTATGTAACACATTTTGATTCTGATGACTTAATGAGAAAACTACAGTGTCTTACTATCTTCAATCTTGTCTTTCTGAGTAAATTTGACAATTGTATCATGTATGGTGTATCAATGTATCAATGATCAATGATCATGTATGACTCATGAGTATCTATGTTTGAATCAATGAATTTTGTATGAATTTGTGTAAAAAATATCTAATTTTTAATATATATATATATATATATTTAATAAAATAATATATATATATATATATTTAATAAAAATAATATATAACGTATCGTATCCCGGAAGTATCACCATTAAGGGGTCACCATACCCGAATCCGATTCCTCGAATCCCTGTATCAGGTGACTTAGTTTTTGAGTTAATTAAAATAGAATTAAATAATAAATTCAAATTTCCTCAAAATTATAATTTCGACGGTCCAGACTACTTTGACATGGATCAACCAAACTAGCCGGTGGAGATTTTTATCTTTATAAATTGAGGTCTTTGTTAACAACTTTCAGAATCCTTAATCTCTAAATCATGCACTCGCTCTTGAAGCTCTCCTGTAATATTTTAAGAATATTACAAATGAAGAGCTTGGGTTTAATTCGATAGGTGGTGTTCTGCAATTGGGGTATTTTATGGTAAACTTGTTCTTAAAATTTTGGTGATTATTTAATGGATTGTTGATTAATGGCTCTTGTAGATAAATCTAATGCACATGTATCTTGCTTAGGTTACTGGATCTAGGGTAAAAATATTAATTGGATCGAGTTAACAGTGATCTCTAGCTCATGAAAATTTATGTTTTATCACTATTTCTCTATTAATTTAACAATTTAACTTTAAGTGTGCAGAAATCTTCCGGATTTAATTTGGGCATTTGGGGAAGTCCTAGTTTGGACTAGTTGACTCCCAAAGAAATAAGATTTGAAGAGCCCTCCGGATCTAATTCCCCGGGCTTATGTTAATTTCCGTTTTTGCAGGGTTCTTTATTGGGCTTGTGCCTCTTTCTTAATTTTTATTTACTGAATTGTGCAGAACGGTTTTAAATCTGGCCATGAGGGCCTCTGATCTGTAAGATAGCAATGTAAATCCCACTTATTTTTATTGTAATTCACCAGAATTTTGGGTGTTTGTTTTTATTTTGTGCATATTTCTGAGTTTTCTGCGTTTGCTAGTTTCTTGTTTTGTGCAGGTTCTATTAGGAGATTCTCAGAAAAAAATTCAGATCTGAGCCAGATCTAGGCCCTGGAGGGTAATATCTGGCTTCAAGGTCGCTTTGGATTGCAGATCTGGGCTTGGTTTTGCCTCAAAGTGAAAATCGTTGGTGCATTTAAGTCTATATTTTTCAAATCTGAGTTATACCAACAAAATCTTACTGCTGGTTGAAGAGAATTAATCGAAAATCTGTGTTCCTGCAATTTTTATGCTGCTCTAGCTTGCTGCCTGTGCTTTCTTCCTTCCACGCTGTCCGTACAGCGTTTTTCCCTCATTCCTGCTATTCTTCATTTCCGTCCGTACACTGCTTCAGTGCATACAACCCTCTTTTCGCCTTGCCTCTTTTCGCTGCTCCCTCTCCTCAAATCTACTCACTGCTTTCATTTCTCACACATTCCATTTCCTTGACCGCATGTATTTAAGCTGACCGCTGCCCTCCATATCTCTGCCATCACCCACAGCCTCATCTCTGCGTCTATTCGCTTGCTGCCCTCTACTCATCCTTCCGTCCATCGCTCTCCTTTCTCCTATTCATAACCCTCCTCATCGACCTACACGTCAAAGAAGCATTACCCTTTGGTTTCTTCGACTTGTTTTATTTTGGTTGTTTCGACTTTATTTTTGGGTTTGATTTTCTTTTAGTTTTCTTTCTTTAATTTTATGACCTTCGATGTGTGTGTATGTTCTCCAACTGACCCCAAGCCCTTCTCTTATACTTTTCTCGTTGGCAAACCAACGGTCGTGATCTAATCTCTTATCAACAACTGAGATTAAAAGAAATCTCTATCCACGTCACTTAGAACATTTCATCACATGTGTAATTTAATTCACTTTAATTTTTAAATTTCCCTATGTTAGACTTAGGGTCCCTATTAAAAATTTTAATTATTTGAATAACTATTACACGGGATGAAATTTCTACAAATGCTTTCTGGGTCTTGGAGATCTCGCGTGTCTTAGCCCCTCCACAAAGTGTCGAAGCTAGAGCACACCCGATGCTACCCCAAAATCTCAACACCCATGAGTCCCAGACTACATGGGTAGGATGCATGTGGGGCATAGATCAAAGAGAGGGTGAACCAGCTCAACCTCATAACGATGGGGAAGAAGCACACCAACAACGTAAGGCGAACTTCGCCCTGTGGTTGCTTATAGCTCCAAGAAGCTATCCCCAAGTCCACTGGAGCTCCTAGAGCTCATAGTCCAACTCAGGCGGGACCCTCAGGATAGGGTTTGTCCATGATACCAAGCTTCTCACGAAAGGTTAAGAATTTGACCTTTCTCAAGAGCTTCATGATAATATTTGCAACCTGCACATCAGGATGGAGCCTTACGGTGCCTCGTTGTACCATGTCCTGGACAAAGTGGTACCTAATATCAATATGCTTGGATCGATCGTGGAACACAGGATTCTCAGAAAGACGAATCCCACTTTGGTTATCGCAAAGGATAACGGTGGTATCTAGCACATGCCCAAACAGCTTCACAACAGGCCATACTCACTACAATGTATTCGGCCTCGGTGGTGCTAAAAACAACCGATTTTTGCTTCCTGTTCATCCAAGATATCGAAGCAGAACCAAGAGTGAAGCAACATCCAGATGTGCTTGTACAATCCACCACACAGCCTGCCCACTCAGCATCGGTATATCCATGGAGTCTCAAACTCCCGGCAGTGTATCTCAACCCATGGTTGATTATGCCTCGAAGATATCTCAAGAGATTCTTGGCACCAATCCAGTGTATGTGATGAGGCTCGACCATGTATTGACTCAACGTGTTCACTGCAAAACATATGTCCAGACATGAATTTACCAAGAACATCAAGGCCCCCACGAGTTGACAATACTCGGTGGAATTGCCCAACTCGGGCCCAACAGCACTTCCACACAACTTCTTAAAGTTGAGTTCCATCGGAGTAGTCACAGACTTGTAGTCCAACATCCCAAATCTCTCTAACAGCTTCACGACATATTTTCCTTGAGAAAGGAAAATCTCACCTGGCTTTTGCCAGACCTCCAAGCCTAGGAAATAGTGCATCAATCCTATGTCCTTCACCTCGAACTCAGAAGCTAGCTCCCTCTTACATTGATGAATGAGAGGGTCAGCACCTGTCAGGAAGAGATCGTCCACATAGAGAACCAAAATGAGAGGCTTCTGATTATCAACCTTAAAATAAAGGTTTGGATCAGCATCACTTCGAGTAAAGCCTAGCTTCATCAAGTAGCTATCGATCCTCTCATACCAAACCCTAGGGGCTTGCTTCAACCCATAGAGGGCTTTCTTCAACCTGCATACATATGTGTCTCTATCTCGAACTTCGAACCCTAGAGGTTGTTCCACATAGACCTCTTCCTCGATTTAGCCATGTAAAAAAGGTAGTTTTCACATCCATCTGATGGAGACTCCATCCTTGTGTTGCAGCAAGGGCAATGACCAATTGGACGGTGATATAGCAGGCAACAGGTGCAAATATATTATCATAATCTATGCCTTCCTTTTGAGAGAAGCCTCGGGCAACAAATCTTGCCTTGTACTTTTCAGCACTTCCATCAACTCCATGCTTGATCTTGTACAGCCATTTCGAGGTGATAACATATTTGTCCTTATATTCCTCGTGCATAGCATCCTTCCAAGCTTGATGCTTTAAGGCTTCTTCAAAAGTTCCAGGCTCAGATTGTACAATAGTGCTCATGGCAGTTAGGTACCCTTGGTACCTATTCGGCTTCTTACTTTCACGGAATGTTCCCCTTGGAGCAATATGTCTCTCTACATCTTCGATAGTGTCTCTTAGCAATGAAGGTCTTCTTCTTGTTTAAGAGGGTGGATCTATAGCATCTATTGGACCTTCAACATCGAGCATCTTCTCAACCTTCGATTCTTCCTTCCTTCCAGCTTCTTCTTCTTCTTCTTTGTCTTCCTTTGAGATAGCAAGATTTCTAACCTTCCTGAGGGCAGCATCTTCATCGAAGGTGACATCATGGCATATCTCCACTTCTCTTTGACCAAGCACATAGATTCTATATGCCTTCGAGGTTTCAATGTAGCCCACAAACATTATCTTCTTCCCAAAAGCATCCAGCTTGTTCCTCTTTTCTTTCGGCACATGAAAATAAACGGGACTTCCAAAAACTCTAAAATGAGAGACATTGGGCTTCTTACCAGAGAAGACTTCTTCGGGAGTTTTGGAGTCCAATGCAGAATGTGGGCATCTATTTTGAACATACACAGTGGTGTTGGCAGCTTCTCCCCATAGAAACTTCGGAAGACCTTGGTCATAAAGCATGGCACGGGCAGTTTCCAAAATGGTTCTATTCTTCCTTTTAGCAACACCATTTTGCTCGAGAATATACACAGTGGTGGTCTCCCTCTTAATGCCAGCTTCCCTGCAATAGTCATTGAATTCATTCGACTCGTACTCAGTTCAATTATCGATCCTCAAAATTTTGATCTTCTTCCCTCTTTGAATTTCAACCAAGGCCTTGAAGGTACAAAACCACTTGAATGCTTCATCCTTCTTCTTCAAAAATTATATCCAAGTTTTGTGGGAGAAGTCATCTATAAAAGTGATATAATATAAGCATCCTCCCAAGGATGTTACGGGCAGCATACCAGATAGATTAGAATGTATCAATTGCAAAATATCAAATTTCTTCGTGACACTTGAGGGGAATAGTCCCCTTGTATGCTTTCCTTCAACACAACCCTGACATACACCTTCATGATCATCTTTGAAATCGAGCATCCCTATCACCACCTTCCTTTCTTCGGGAAGGGCTTTGAAATGAAGGTGTGCAAACCTCCAATGCCATAGCTCGGATTGAAGCGTTGTGTCACATGTCATGGCCCCCAGCAAACTTCCTCCAACCTGATAGAGTGTATCAACTATAAAACCAAGAGTGAACGCTTCTTTGAAGTTCCTCTTACAAATGCGTACCTCTCCATCGATGAATACCACCTTGAATCCTTTGTCTTCCATTGACGAGATAGACACTAGATTCTTCTTCAAGTCAGGTACGTACAACACATCTTGCAAGTGGAGGACTTGACCTTGATTTAGATGAAGAGTCACAGTCCCTGTCCCTTTCACGAGATAGTTGGCATTGTCTCCAAGGATAATTTCCAAATTAGTATCATTTTCAATCAAATCAGAGAGGCCTTCCTTATATGTAGTGAAGTGACTTGAGGCATCACTATCAATCAACCAATTGTCCAGCGTATCGGAAGGAGATGTAGCAGAGAGGGCAGATATAAGAATATGTTCATTTTTCCTATCAACAACATTAGATTCATCATACCTGGAATTCCTTGACCTCTTGAATGGTTGCCCATTTCCACTTCGATCAGAGGGAGCCTTCCTCTTTCCTTTGAACCTGTTGTTCCTTTGATTTCCATTCCCCCTGAAGTTGTTGTTGTTGTTGTAGTCATCATCTCCAGAAGAGTCCCTTCTATTAGGGCACTCTCTTGCATAGTGGCCAAACTTGTTACAAGTGTAACATTTTCCTCTTCTTCCTCCTTTGGGACCCGCACTTCCATGGTTTTGATTTCTTGGACCAGCATTGTTCCTCTTCTTTGCATAACTGGTGAAGGCAGTAGGGTCACTTCCATTCCCATTTGAGGGTTTGACTCTCTCCATCATTCTTACCTCCTCGTGAGTGCATCTCGTCAACAATTCATAAAAATCAGGAATCACATTATTATTAAGAATTGTGGTATTGGATACATACCACTCTCGAGGGAGACCTCCAAGGGCAATGAGAACAAGCTCTCGGTCAGCTATCGCTTCTCCAATAGCTAAGAAATCATTCTTGATTTCTGTGAGCCTCATAAAATAGGATTGGATGGATTCTTCTTTGCCCTTCGTGATATTCTTCAACTTGTTCTTCAAAAAGAGAATTCGATTAGCATTGCTAGCCCTGAACATGCTAACCAACTTATCATACATCTCTTTAGATGTGCCCAGCGCGGAGATATAAGCAACGAAGTGATTATGAATAGAATACTTGATGATCTTCTTAGCCTTGACTTCCCCTTTCTTGTACTTTGTCTTAGTGGCAGCAGGTGCATTTGATGGAGGCTCATTGATCTTCCCCTGCACATAGTTCATAACATCTTGATCTTCCAATGTCAAATCCAAAGACATTTTCCAAGCATGATAATCAAACTTGTCAATCAGCTTATCATTAGATTTGAAATCCTTGTATGATTAGGAGGCCATTGATCCTGGTCTTTTTCAACTTCTTCAGTGATTTCTTTTCGCACTTGCTTGGGATTTTTCATCACCTCAACTCTGATTCCATGTTAATTTTAGTTGACCATGGTATGTTCTATGCTTAATGCAGTTTACTTCAATCTTTCTTCTTATTAGCCCGATTCAATTTCAGATAAGCAATCACATAATCTTTGAAAGTAGATGCTGATAGAACATAATAATAAATCGATAGAAAACAAGCCAATACAATAAATCAGAATTTGCAATTCTTCTTGTTCAGCAAAGATAGAGAGAAATGTTTGTTACAGCAATCAACAGAATGCCCTAGCTAGCAAAGACTTTTGCTAGTCAAACCAGCTCTTTCAACCTTCAAGTAGGTTCAATCAAACTCGGTCAAACTCAGCCTTTCTTCAGTTCCACACACAGCCCACAAATCAACCTTCAAAACCAGTCAACGCAAGTCAACTTCTTGTGGTCAAAGACAGTCAACGCTGTGGTCAACGTGCTACAGTCAAAGTCAACGTTCTACCTCGATTTCTATGCCCTCCAATGCGGCCTTCCAAAATAAAAAAATTTGTGCTAAAAATGCAGCCAAACTTCAAGGGTTGACCCACAGTCAATGTTGGTCAACGCTCCAAAAGAGGCCCTAAAATAATCTGAAAATTGCAGCTTCAGATTCATACGTGGGAGAGAGAGAGAGAGAGAGAGAGAGAAGCCTCCAAAGGATGTACGAACCAATCAGATGAGGAAGAATGTGTGTGATGAGTTGATGAGCAAATGGTCATCAAGTCTCTCCAATTTATATCCATTAATGAGGGTATGTGACACATCTTTTGGGGCTTGTGAGCCTACAATACAATTTTGGCCGACCTTGACAATTTGCACATGTGGAAAAATTCAAAATATAAGTTTTGCTCATCCAAACAAGATGATATTTAGATCAATCTTGCACCTCTCCGAAAGAGGAATCCAACAAAAATATCATCTTCATCATATGAGCAATGCAACATGTAGTTTGAACCTAGTTGCCCAAAATTAACAAGTAAACACCTTGAGCCAATTCTAGATGGGACCAAGACATGAGCATTGGGTTGCACAAAAGCATATGTTGAGATATTTGCGTGGTACTATTGACTAGTGTTTAAGATATGCTTCAAATGTTGAGATCTAAGTCACCTGATACGGGGATACGGGGATACGAAGTATCGGACACGAGTACGGTGACCCCGGAACAGGATACTTCTGGGATACGTTACGTTATATATTATTTTATTAAAAATATATATATATATATATTAATATATTTAAAATTAGATATTTTTTGCACAAATTCATACAAAATTCATTGATTCAAACATAGATATTAGATATTCATGAGTCATACATCATCATTGATACTATAATACAAATTACAATGAATCATGATACATTGATACACCATACATGATACAATCGTCAAATTTACTCAGAAAGACAAGATTGAAGATAGTAAGATACTGTAGTTTTTTCATCAAGTCATCAGAATCAAAATGTGTTACATAACAAGTTAACAACACTGCCAATGGCAAATAGAAATAGAAAATACAAAATCAACTACAGTCTACAGTCTACAAGACTACAAGCCTGAAGCCTCAATGAGTCAGAGTCATCAATCCTCATAATCAACATCACTGTCGAAATCCTGATCATCATGCTCACCACTGCTCTCCTCTGCCTCTGATGCATCCTCCTCCTCTATCATCTCTGCATTTGTTGGTGTGGAGGATGACCCCTCTAATCCATCATCAAATCTGACAGGCTCTAGCACTGGCGCATTGAGATCCAAGTTGGCCAATGCCAACTCAACACTGCTGTCCAGACCCATATCATCAGGAAAGACATCCCACATCTTTGTCTTTCCCTTCAACCACTCCTCCCTCTGCCTGTAGATGAGACGAAGGTTGGTGTGCACATACACCATTGTCTCTGCCCTGGACTGCTCAAGCCTGCTCCTCTTCACACTATACAAATTCCCATATGTGCTCCAATTCCTCTCGCAACAAGAGGATGAAGTCACCCGAGAGAGGAGCCTCATGGCTAACTGCTGTAGAGGAGGGCTTGCTGCCCCATGAGTTGCCCACCAAGAATGGGGCTTCTTAGCCCCCCTGTCTCGAATCAAATCATAGCCTCCAAATCGCCCCCTGGCAGTGGAAAAATCTGCAAAGGCATCCTCCACCTCATCAAGGGATGCCCTATCCTGAAAAATCCTCCTTAATGCATCTTTCCTCCCCTGTGAGATTTCAGCATCCATGTGAGGAGGGAATCTGCGGGAAGGTCCACCATTCAGCCACTCATGGCTGTAGTATTTTGGGTTCAAGGAGTGAGCTAAACAATGTAAAGGTGTGCAATTCTTGTCCCATCTGCTGACAAGAATATCCTGTATGACGGTGAAGAAGGCCTCAGGTGATGTCTCATACTCTGGGCACTGACTCTGTAAAACAATGGTCCTCACAGACTCAATCATGGAATCCCATCCCTCATAAACCTCTCCTAGGATGGGTTGGTCTGTATCTGCAAATCGGAGCAAGGAAATGATAGGCTCCATGATCTGAATAATTAGATCTACCTTCTCCCACCATATATCATCCAACACTATGTCCTTCACCTTCTTTGAGGTTGCTTGATCCATCTTTCTCCAAAAAGACCAAAACTCTGAAATAACCATAGACCCAAGAGCGGTCTTGACCTCCCTCAACCTCTTCAACATGATGAATGAAGAGGCAAACCGTGTATCTGCAATCTTCAACAATGATAGATTGATGTACTCCTTGTAGATAGTGAGGGCATTTGTATGGTTTGTTACAAAGTTGCGGATATGTCGTGCATCCTCAATAGTGGCTCCAATTCAAAGCACATCAGAAGCAATAGATTTCAGTGCCAAGTTCAATGAATGGACAATGCAAGGTGTCCAAAATACTTGTGGATATTTTGCTTCCACAATCATGCCAGCAGCCTTGCAAATAGGTGCATTATCTGTAATGATTTGCACACAACAATCCACACCTACACTTTCAATAACTTTGAGAAATAACTCACCCATATATTGTGCATCCTTGTACTCTCCAAGTGCATCCACTTCTTTCAAGAAAACCGCACCATTCGTGGATGACACCATGAAGTTAATGAGTGGGTGGCATGCTGGATCTGTCCATCCATCAGAAACAATGCTAACCCCAGATGTTGGCCATGCTGATTTAATAGGCTCAAGCATTTTGTCCACCTCTTTCTTTGCCTTTGTCAACAATGTGGTTCTGAGCTTCTCTGATCCAGGAGGCACATACCCTGATGGAGCCCCATGACAAAGAGCTCGACACATCTCAATAAATAGAGGTGACCGTGCAACATTAAAGGATATGAAGTTCTGATAGAAAAAAATGCAATGGTGAGGTCAAGCTCTTCCCTTTTCTCTTTTTGGAAAATCTTGTCCATTGGACCAACTGCAGTTGCCTTTCTCTTTGCTAATTCTCCCCTGCTAGAAGTCTCAAAGGGAACTTGCTGCTGCTTTTCCTCAAGAATGGAAGGGGGTCATCAGTCTTGGATTTTTTTGATTTTGCTGCCACATTTGCCTCACCAATACTCTGCTCTTTCTCCATTTTATTCCTATCTGGCGATTCAATTGCTGTACAACATTTAACGCCACAACCTGGAATACCCAACAAATGAGCTTTCACACGGAAATATGTGCCATTGAAATGGCCATTGCAAAAATTGCATTTCCAACCACAATTTCCTCCTCCCTTTTTTGCTGCCCCTTCCTCTCTTGTTGCATATTTCCACAATGGGTATTTGGGGTCAACAATTTGTTTTCCCTGCACATTTGAAGCTATTGTTGCAGCCCCACTTCCAATGGATGGAATACTTGCAGACTGTGATGAAAGAGGGACAAGAGGGGCATCTCCAATGGAGACATTCTTCCCCTTTCTTTGCCCCTGTCTTGCTGCCTTTGATTGAGCCATAAATACTGTAAAAAATAAACAAAAACAACTAAATATATAAAACATATGCACATGCAAACAATAACAACAAACTAAATGCAAAATATAGAGGGACAATGCACTTACCGGATGCCCGAATCTCTTCGAAAGAACACACTTGCTCCTTGCTCTTGCTCCTTGCTCACACTAGTTCTCACTTCACAAATGAAACACAAATGAAATAGGTGAGAAAATAAGAGAGAAAAGCCACACTTTATAAAAAAAAAAAATCGCGCGATTTGGTTGTCGCGGGCCCGGCCGTACCCGGCAGGAGTGGCCACGGCGTGTCCGACGGAGTACGGTCGGGACACGGTGTGTCCCTTTTCGGACACGCCGTGTCCCGACCGTACTCCGTTCGGACACTCCGTGTCCTTCGAATTGGGGCCGAATCCGACACCTAGAGGTGTCCGACACGGGGATACGGGGATACGAGGGCATTTTAGGAGTATCCGGTTACTTAGGTTGAGATACAGTTGCAGTGATATATGCACTTTGACTAGGTAGGGAATGCAGATGGCAGGAAGAGTACCTCTGGTGTATGTTTCAGTTTGGGTTCTGCTATGATATCTTGGATGAGAAAGAAGCAAACCTTTTTAGAGAATCAGAAAGGCAAAAAGATTCTCTTATTCTTTATTACTTACTTGTGATGTTCTTTAGTTCTTATTATGTTCTTTCTTCTTAGTTCATCAAGCAAATGCACATAGATCAAGAACACTAGATGTAGGCTAGCAGCCAGGGCAAAACCCCACTCTAAGGGAAAACCCAATCAATAATTCTTCCTTCAATAGTGATTCTTGAAACTCTAGACCTTGACCCGGACTTCCTCCACATCAAGTCAGCCTTCCATGTGATCCTTCCTAAATCTGGCAACGGCAGCTTCTTTGACCTGGAACTTCGACCTAGCCTCTTGAGACTTCGATATTGAGATAAAGACTTTGATCTTGCTCCTAGAACTTTGATCTTGACCCAATACGACTTCTCAAAGCAGTAGCATCCAGCAAAATCAACTTTGACTTCTTCTTCACTTAGCAGCAGCACCTTGGCAGGACCTGATGCAGTAACTGATGCAGTAAATCTTGGAGAACTTTGATCTCCCAAACAATAGCACGAAAGACAGAGAGAGTAGCACCAAAATTTCGATCTTCTTTAGCAACTTAAGCTTTCCCAAAACCAAATCCAGAAATTCCTCCTTCTCCACTTCGCAAATTTCCCTTGACGCAGTAAAGATATCGAATTTCCATGATGCAGTGAATTGGTTCCAAGTGAGTTTGATTCCCCTGTATATATAGGCTTATGATGAGCTCAAATTCTTGGGCTTGAGGCTGACTTGATGTGGAGGTTTCATAAATAATATTTGACTCAATACTTGACCTATTTGCATGATTCAAAAGCCCAATATGGATCAATTTAAATCTGCAATAATCCTATAGACTCGCAATAAAACCTAGAAGTCCACAATGGGTACTTTGACCTAAAATAGTATGACCCAAGCATGAAACCCATGGTTTAATAAGTCATTTAATAATAATATAAAATTTGTTTCTTTATTCTTTTGACAAATACAATAAATATTGAATCAAGTACAATTTATGAATACCGAACCTAGTTACATTCTTCAACACTCCCTCTTATGTAGGGAGGTATTCATAACATAATAGTACAAGGTAGATCTCAACTATGAAAAATCTTTAGACACTTAAATGTCATGGACTAGACTCCTGACTAGGGAAATCTATCCATTGGTCACTCAATAGTTTAGGCACTGCAATGCCATGGACTAGATTCCTGACCAAGCAATCTATCCAAGTGGGACTAAGATGGACTAAAGCTTTCAGCCTCTATAGGTACCATCAGGCTTACTTACTAGCCATCCACCCAGGGAACTAGGTGCACATCCACCTGATGCCACCCTCCCTACCAGACATCAACACAAAGTGTCGACCCGATGTCTTTCCAGGTAATGCTTCACTCACAAAGCCTCAACACCCTTGATCTGGCAGATCAAGTATAACCATTCTCTCCCAATCAAATTGATTGGTAACCAGCATGTTATCCAAACTTTCAAGAAATTCACCTATACAAACACAACCCCAATTAGTAATAAACTTTCAAATATATAACTAAAGAAAAACTTCGAGGTTTTGATGTTTCCCTTCAATTAATCTCAGTAGGACCATCAGTTGAATCTTTGAGAGAAGATCATTTTCCTACTTCATATGTAGCAACATTTATTCTCCAATCAAGATTTATGTTGTGCCCTCCCTCGTAACCAGGGAGAGTTCTTTTATCCAAGCTCCCTCTTAATAAAGGGAGATTTACTTCTTCCTTCGATGTTGGAGAATCTTTCATGGCTTCTTTTCTTTTCATCATGTTGATCATATCAACTTCTCTTACAGAATTCTTTACCAATATGGTGTACCTGCATAACTTAGACAGCAAGTACAACCAATTCTATAGAAGCATGAAGTTAGTCATAAAAACCTTATAGTAGCGGAAGCATTTATACTTTTCATAATCAACAAGAGACTATACTTTAATACTTCAATTATCTAGTCTAGGTTTGATACAAACCCTAAATCATATCAGCAATCAAGATAATAGAAGATTAAATAAATTTCGGAAACCATATGATAGTCTATCTACTAGAGTTTTATATAAATCCTAGATTTCACTTAATCAAGTCAGATTTAGCATGAATAGCTTTTACTAGGGTTTGATGTAAACCCTAGATTTCAATCAAAACACATCATAAATGACTTTTACTATGATTTAATGTAAACCCTAGATATTCCATCTATAAATTCTTAGTAAACATTATATAAATTCACATGAATACACATATTAGAGAGTCTAACCACTACTAGGGATTTAGTTTATAAACCCTAGACTTTTCAATCATTATTCTAGAACTTTCAAACTTTGACTAGGGCTTGACTCCAAACCCTAGGACTTATGACCATTAGAAATTTGGTCAACTCGTATGTCTAGGAGATTACCATCATGCATAAGCACATCATATGACTAGATCATTTTAATATATCGGACATACATTGATCTAGACTAAGCTAGGGATTCAATCAAAAGAACATATACCTAGGGTTTCATTCCTAGGACATTTCATAATAAGAATTTTGTTTGTAGACCTAACCAAAACTTAGGGTTTTGGTTCAATGTCAAAGAAAACCCTTGTTCCATTAAGACTTCAAAAGTTCGAGATTTCGAATAGCAACATTTCAACCCTAATATGTTAGAGATTCCATGATCATATCAAAATCCCAAACACGACATTATCAACATATCAATTAGTATAGCCATTTCTTCATTAATATCCCTAAGTAGCTTTAGGGTTTCACATATTATCAACATACCCTTGGGTTAGGGTTTCTAGAGAACCTTTTTAGGGTTCTATTTATGCAAACAATTTGAGATATATAAAGTGGGTAGATTCATCAGATGATGAATCATCCCAAACAAGATCTTTTAAGATTCAGTGGAGCTATACACAACAATAGTTAGTAGTGTAGACTGAATATACCAGAAAAAATAATGAGACTTTATAATTCAAGACATACCTTTGACTCTTTGACAAACCATTTGATTCCAATGCTTTGTCTAGTGAGGGCTTCCTTCTTAATCCTTGAGGCCTTCTACCATAACTCTTGAGCAAGTTAATTCCTAGACAAGGAAAAAGAGGTAGACAGGTGATTAGTATTTAATATATCAAAACTTTAAATAAGTACATAAACCAAATTGAGAAGGAATGAGATACTTATCTTGAGGAGTTGTTACGGGCTCCCTCCAAAGCTTTGAGGGAAACCTAAAAACTTATAAAACAAGAAAAGTGTCTTTCCAAAAGGATGTTAAACCTATAACTAAATACAAAGTATACAAATGAAATATCTAAAACTAGGAATAAAGGGCTTAGTAATGTAAGTCCCTTTAGTCATTCTCTTCAGTCATTGCTTTCTTGGGAGAGGATACTTCTTCTGCCACATTTTCTCTATCTGTTTTCTTACTTCTTGGGTTGTCGGGACACTCACTTCTATAATTCCCCATTTTGTGACAATGATAACACTCAATGTTTGACATGTCAACCTTCTTCCTTGGCCCTTTCTTCTTGAAGTTTCCCTTGTGATGAGCAACATAAGCATTTGATACTTCCTCATTGTTGGCTACCATTGAGATTCTCAATTCTTCTTGACTACATGTTGTCCATAATTCCTCAAAGGTGGGAGTTTATTTCCAGCTATTAAGACCTACAGCAAATGCACCCCAAGTAGGTGGTAGCCTTAGTATTATTGCGATCACAAGTTCTTTAGCTGACACTATTTCATCGATGGCAAGAAGTTCATGTCTTATTCTTGCTATCTTCACAAACAAGGTAGATACCTTATCCTCCTTGGTCATCTTAGTTGTCCTTAGTTCATTTTTTAGGCTTGTCATCTTTCCAATATTCTTGATGGTAAATAGTTTTGATAGTGCATCATACATTTCCTGGGCTTGATCAATGTTTGCAATGAAGGGGACAAGATTGTCCTTTATGCTTCAACCATCAAATTCATTGCCACCAATTCCAACTCTCTATATTTTACCTTATCAGCATCACTTGATTCTTTTGGGGGTTTCTTCACTTTTCCTTTCACCGAGTCTAACACCTTGTTCTTTTCAAGGAGGAGAACAATTCTCTTTTTCCAAGATCTATAGTTAGATGCGCCTTCAAGTTTGTTCTCTCCCTTGATAGTGCTAGAGATCTTTCTTGAAGGTAGTGAATACTTCTTTCCTTTAGTGAACTTCTTATGTCTCCTTGATCAAATCATTGAGACTTCCTTTTCCTTCTTCTTTCACCAAAGCTTTGATACCATGTTAGAGAATCAGAAAGGCAAAAATATTCTCTTATTCTTGATTATTTTCTTGCGATGTTCTTTAGTTCTTATTATGTTCTTATGTTCTTTCTTCTTAGTTCATCAAGCAAATGCACATAGGTCAAGGATACCAGATGTAGGCCAGCAGCCAGGGAAAACCCCCACTCTAGTGGAAAACCCAGTCAGTGATTCTTCCTTCAATAGTGATTATTGAGACTATATACCTTGACCCGGACTTCCTCTACGCCAAGTCCGCATTCCTTGTGATCCTTCCTGAATATGGCAGCAACACTATGAAGCAACTTCTTTGACCTAGAACTTCAACCTAGCTTCTTGAGACTTCGATCTTGCTCCAAGAACTTCAATCTTGACCCAATACAACTTCTCAAAGCAGCAGCATCCAACAAAATCAACTTCGACTTCTTCTTCATTTAGCAGCAGCACCTTGGCAGGACCTGATGCAGTGAATCTTGGAGAACTTAGATCTCCCAAACTATAGCACAAAAGACAAAGAGAGTAGAACCAAAATTTCGATCTTCTTCAGCTCCTTAAGCTTGTCCAAAACCGAATCCAGAAAGTCCTCCTTTTCCACTTTGCAAATTTCCTATGTTGCACGGGTTTGCGAACCCAGGGGTGGGGTTCTCGAACCCGTCTCGGGTTCTTGTCCCCAAGAACCCAATTTGGGTATGGATTCTTCTAAAACGAACCCATAAGAATCGGGTTCTTCGTTAAAAAAATTTGGTTGTGTTTGATGTTTAGGGTACTTGGAACCCCAATAATGGGTACTTGGAACACCAAAATTGGGTTCTTTAGAGTTCTTTCTTGAATGATTTTTGAAATAAAAGTTTAAATAAATAAAAAATTGTGGAAAGTCAAAAGCTGAATACATAACCCGTAAAACCTAAAATCGCTTCACTCTTCAACGACAACATTTCGTTTGAGACAACAGCCATTCGGTTTGACTATTGAGATGACGAGCATTCCGTGGTGTGTTCGGGGCATTCGCTGGTGTGTGTGCAGGTGACTGGAGGTTCCCACAGAGATGCAATCCCTGCTTGAAGATTCACAGGTAGCTCTTGAAGATTCACTGTGCGGAATGAAATAATTCTGATTTCTGTGTGCTCAAACTTCACAGTTTGCATAACAAAATTAGTAAATTAAAATTTAATTCTAAATAGTATATCAACCCATGATGTCAAAGATGGGAAAGCTTCCTTATGACGAGTATTAGAATCTTAAAGCAACCACAATAAACAGTCTACTACCACATACTGTGATTCCAAACTCTTGTTCTTTTACTGTAATCTCCACATTCTCTCATGGCCAACCGACATCACTTGCTTTTCTAATCACTCTTTTAACTGTGTTTCTTTTTCTACATTTTTTGCCAAGAATGTGACTTTTTGCCTTCTCTTTCCCTGCCAGAGTTTTGGGCGAAATTGGCTTGGGGCCAGATTTACAAGTATGTGTAAACTCCAATTTGCACTTGATATCAAACTAGAAATTTTGAAATTGCAATGTGCATGTTCAATGATGTGCATGTTTAAATCTTTAAAGTTTAAAACATAAATATTTTAGTTTTCATGTTTAAAGTTCGAAAATATACAAATTTATATATATTATAATTTATAATATATATATATATATATATATATATATATATACCCCCTACGAACCCATGCACCCTGTTTCAAAAAATGACGCACCTGTCCCCGTCCCCACATTTACTGGCAACATAGAAAATTTCCCTTGATTCAGTAAAGATATCGAATTTCTGTGATGCAGTGAATTGGTTCCAACTGAGTTCGATTCCCCTATATATATAGGCTTGTGATGAGCTTGAATTCATGGGTTTCAGGGCAGCAATTTCTGCTTTCATGGCAGAGATTTCAGATTTGGTATTGTGTATCTCCCTACTCACCTCCCCCAAAGTGAGTGTGCGAACTTTGCTACTATTGTGCTGGAGATACGATTTTGTGTTTCTTTCGTAAGAAGCTTCAACAAAATTTGGCTTCTTACCAGAGGAATGACTGGAAGTACCAGTCCCATGCTGCATGTAGGCTTTGATCATTGCAGCTTTGAGATCACCTTCCTCAAGGGCACGGATTTGAGCAAAAAGTTTCATTTCATCATCTGCAAGTTGTGCCATGAGGACTTTCAGCTTGGGCTGAGGCTCTTCTGGATAAGATTCATCTGAGGAGTAATCTGACGCAGAATCTGAACAGCCACAATTATCTGGGTCAAAACACTGACAATACATATGTACTTCTTCTTCAGAAGAGGAAGAGGAATAGGAGGAAGAAGACTCAGCAGAGGATTCAACATGGTGTTGTTGAAGATGAAGAGTAGTGGGGCGATTATGGCAATCGGCGGATTTATGCGAGGAAGAATGACAGTGGGCACAGCGAGGTTCTGTTTTGACAGTGACGCTGGGAGCTGGCTGTTTATTTTTCTGTGACTTCTTACCTAGACCACGTTTTGACTCTAGGGCTGTAGGACACATATTTGAAGTGTGACCAAGCTGACCACAGAGCCAACAAATGAATTCATTCATTTTAGCCATCTTGACATCTTTGGGACGGATGTCATGGGGCTTATAATAATGGGTCTTAGGACTGTAACGGTAATAGCCCTTTCTTCCTTTGTGCTGTCTCCTTTCCTTGGGCTTTCTAAGTTCTCGTCTCTTTTCTGAACTCAGTCTATAAGTAGAGGCTCTGCTTCTCTTATGAGCCTTCTTTGCTCTTCTTTTGTACTTTCTGCGGGTAACCAATGGATCATCAATGGTGATTCCATACCTTTGACAGAAAGAATTTGTTCCCGGAAGTCTGTTTAACTTCTCAATAGACTTCGTCATCTTCGAGCTGGTACACAGAGTGATCAAAACTTTAGTAATAATTGAGTAAAAATCTCCCCACACATAAACTTCCAATGGCAGGGGAAATGCTTCCTGAAGCTTCAAAATGTCTACCAATTTAGATGGTAGAGCTGCAAGATAAACTTGCTTCCACAGTATATTCTTAGGATCTTTGACTAAGAAGATCCTTTCAATCCAATCCCGGTGGAAGTCTTCATATTGATTTATGTTGTTACACTTCAGATTCATCAAGATAAGTTCATTCTTATCTGATAGTGCAAACTCTGCTCCACAGAAATGTTTTTGGATGAGTGTTGTAAGGGCACCAATCATATTATTCTGAGGAGTACCATCATCATGAAACTTAATATCTCCTTGCTCATCTTTGAGCACTTCCTGCTCCATCTTAGTGACCATAGCAGGAGATGATTCCAATTCCCACCATCTAGCCAATGTTCCAGTAAAGCATGCAATGAGAGTTTTGCAGGCTTGAACCTCCGACTTTCCTTCAACACACATCAATCTGTATTCAACAATCATTTGATCAAGCACTTGCCTGATCTGTGCTGCAGAAAGACCATCAATGTTCCACTCCTTAAGACTTCCTTCATGAAATGCATCTCTCGGTGGAAGCTTGCCAGCACCATAAAGATCAGGGGCTGCAGGTCTTGTGAATTGAGGCTCTAAGGGCTCATAGATGGGGAATGCATGTTTCTCAGATTTATCTGAGTCTGATTCTCCGATAACTTCTGCAATAGTTATTCTTTCAGTCTTTTCTTCAGATTTAGACTCAGGAGACTTAACAATTTCTTTAGGAAAGAGATAAGGAAACTTAGACACTGGACTGCTAAGTTCATGTGTATGAATGCTCTTTCCTTTAGTCAAAAATGCTGTCGGAATCGGCTTTTCCGACTTCTTTATACTCAATCTGTCTAACTTATCAGACAGATTAGAAACTGACTGCCTTGTGGAGATGGATTGTTCTATTATACAGTTCTCCACATCTTCAAACTTCTGTACAGAATTTTCTGAAATATGTCTTATAACAGACAAATCACACTGAACTGAATTCAAAACACTATTTACATCATTTATGGACACTTGGACATTGTCAATCTGATCTTTCACCAAAGCTGTCTTGGCAACATTTTTCTCAAGACCAGTTAAAGCAGTATTTGTCCAATTTATCTGCTCACTGACCTTCTGTATTTTTCCTTCCACTCCGACTGTTGCAGTATCCTTAGAAACCAAAGGATATGCAGTAGCTGAATTACTGCCTTCTCCTAAGACAATACTCCTGAAGGGAGGATAGGTCGTGGATGTCTCAATCTTGCTGCCATCTGGTGCATGCCAGGCATGTGAAGAAGAGGCTTCTGTATCAACCATCAAGACTACATCTTCTTCCATTTTCTTCTTCCAGGAATAGAATGAAATCCATACATTATTCTCCTCCATGTATGATTTCCATTCTTCTGCCATTTTCCTTTTCTCTTCTCCTGGAAAGGTTCTTGCAAACTCTTCAGCCTGTGGATGGGTAAACAAATCCCAATTAATCATCTGCTTCATCCATTTAGCAGGGATTTGATGTTTGGAACAACCATCCATTAAAGTATAAAACTTTTGGATTTCTGGGACTGAAGGTTTCTTAACACCTGGGGGCAGATCCTTGAATCTGCATTCTGGGATCAGATTATCCTTCTGCTCTAAATACCCAAGGCCATATCTAGGACTATTTGTTGGCCTCATATTTGAAAACATGGAAGTCAATCTAGGATCTTCATTTTCTAAAGTTGGTACAAGATGCATCATCAGGACATGATCATCCTCATGAGGAAATGGGATGTCAGAACACTTAGGATTAGGACATGGACTAGATGAAGTACTTAGAGGGGCTTCTCCGGTCCTAGTGTTATGGTTCTGATGTATGACCATGTAGGCAAGATTCTGAAGATTGACTTGCTATTGACACTGAGGGCAAATGACGCTCAGGGGTTGGAAATTTACAATCTGAGCATACTCAAACAAAGAAATATGATTACAACTAGAAACAATAGAGGAACAACTTGTATCTGTACAATCTGGAGCTATATACCTAGGTGACTTTTTACACTCTGCTTCTATTCTTCTTCTGTCAATGGTTGACCTTCTGGGGAATGATAAGGTAGCAGAAGAAGGGGTTTCTGTAATATTTGCAGAGGTAATCTTTTGCACAGAGAGAGGTCTAGGATTTGGGACTGTCCAGTGTTCAGGGAAAGTCAGATCCTCCCACTTGATAGCTTGATGTTCTATCTTTTGATTTTTAGGATCTGTGAGAACTACAACACTGGTCTTAGACTCTCTACTGGGAGCATGGAGGACTGCGGGAAACATAGTGGAGGTGTGTCGGAAACAACCTCGAAACTGAATGGCAATATTTTGTCTCTTTTTCCTCATGTCAAATCCCATTGTCTGGATTTGAAGCTGCAATATGTCTGCCAAAGTTTCATCAGTGATTGATACCGAAAAGTTCGAGTAACAATCAAACCACACCGGTCCATTCGACAATGGAGCAACAATTCCTCCAATTAAGAATCAGTATACTTATTATGTGTCAGATCCCTTACAGTGGCTAACACATATGCATCTACTCCCGGATGCACAAGGGCATGGATACCGACTCTGACACAACCCAGATGTAAAAATTGGGTTCCCAGTTTCTTAGCTTCAGCTTGCAACTCTTTAGGATTCAAGATCGGAATTAACTGTACAAGATCTGAATTCTCCTCTATACTACTAACAGACTCTTTAATGGTAATTCTAGTGGCAGCTTTTAGATGCCAGATTCCTAGATCATTATAGACTTCAGAGGCTGATATTTTGGGAAGAACCCATCTAACCTGTGGTTCGACCTCTTCATACAAATGATCAGACTCATTAATGACTCGACTACTACTTGACGCAAACATGTCTCTGAGAGGATTTTGTTCTGCTCTATCCTTCTCTTCAAGTTCTCTGAATGATACAGACTTGTTCATGGTAGAGTCCATTTCTAAAGAGAGATTTTGATTAAGTACTTATCCCTTTCACGAACCAGGCGCACACAGCGACTTATTGGCTCCGATACCAATTTCTAGCAGGGGCTTCTCAACAAGCTTGCTTGCTGTTGTCAATCAACAGACTTGGCCTTGCTTAGTTTCTCCTTTGTTTTCTTATGTGAACCCAACTGTGAACCCAGATGAACCTACTTGACCTTCACGCAACTAACGGCCTTTCACACGGCTTCCCTCGCCTTCACACGGCCTTGGCGTCCCTCAGTTTTTTCGCGAACTCCAGCGAACTTATGGCGAACTTTCAGAAAACAAACAGTGTCTAAGCAACAATGATATATGCACAGAGTTTCAGTACTTAAATGCGAAATAAAACATATCTCTCTTTATTGATAGCAGAATGCTTCACAATCAGATTACAGACTTTTGTGGACTCAAGTCTCTGTATCAGAGATGGACTGTGATGGCTTTTACCGGACTTTATGATACTCAAAATGAGCGATCGTTACCGGAGGCTTCCTGGCCAAATCACAGACTCTGTCTCAGAGCTTTATAATTACACTCATAAAACTTTACAGACTCAATCTAAAGAACTGGCCACTTTAGGTTCTTGCCTGTCACATGAACAGACACGCAGGCTTCTCAGTTCTCCTAAGGACTGTGAGTCAAGACTCCGTGATGCGAGCAGATCGCAAAGATTGCGCAGACGCAGAGCAGGGAGAAAAAACTCGGACTCAAAACACACAAATGCAAAAGACTCAAACTCCAAATGCTAATACCAAAATGCCGATGCTTGCAAATGAGCCTTACCCCTCCTTATATAGAATGGAGAGGGGGACAAGCATTACTGTAAACCGTCGGATTATTGACACTTGGTAGTAGGATCATCGTTTTCGGGTAACACATAATGTGACATCCGCACGGAGATCCGATCTACCGACAAACTTTTGGTGAAAGTGGGTGAGAGTACACTGTGGATACCTTACAAGGCCCACGAGGAATCAAAATTATTGATGTACAGTGTGGATGCTTTTCGGACAAAGGAAAAGCCCACGAGAAAAGCTCTGTCACAATAGACCCGTGACTAGGTATCATTATTACACTGGGAAAACCTTTTTAGTGGGGCTCCCGAGGACCACTTGTGCTTTCAGATGGCATGTCAAGAATTTGTATACCAAGGTATTTGTATTTATAGTTTAAATCCCATGCCTTAGTATAAATTCTTCTGACTATCATTGGTTTATTCAGAATCATTTGATGTTTTATTTTAGTCATGACAAGCCATTCATTATGCTGGACCATGTGCTGCTTAAGGATTAATGTATCATCAGCATGATGAACTAGTGTTCTGACACAGGAAAAGGGCTGATGGTCACATTCATCTTCATCACAGAAGTCACAGCGACTCTGGTACCAATTTTCATAAAAATTAGGGTCCATAGCAATTGAATTGAGGCCGTAGTCTTTCCACCATTCTTGCATCCAGCTTGATTGTCTGCAATTATGCATTAGATGGACTGCTCCAAACTTGATCTTAGTATAGTGGGTTTCTCCTCGTCCATCTTTGTTCATTAAATACCACCATAGCTTCTTATAACCTGTAAAATCATAAACCGTGTCAGGAAAAATCAAGCTAGGATTATTACCCGGCCATTGGATATATCGCATTCCTGTCCAGGATGGGTCCTGTGTTTTGTGGATGGAATAATATTTGTGATAGACATGTGTCCTATCACTGCCTTCAGTTGCTATGACCGCAATATCCATGAAATTATCATGGAGAGCTGACTCAGCATCATATGCAGCTCTCATACTGTGAGTGTACATCATATCATGTATCCATGTGCTACCTTTTGGGTACACTCGCCTTTCTGGTACAAAATGCTGTAAATCATTATGGTTTTGCAAGTTGGCATTTAGTACCTTTGTGTTGCGGAGTTGCCAAGTTGGTCTCCACTTTTCTTTGTAGACCTGCCATGATTCATCATCAGATATATGCCTTAAGGTTTCTCTTTGCATGGGCTGGTCCCATTTTGTGATGATGACCATAACATGGGGTAACTCTTCTTCCGGGTCATTCATCTGTTCTTGATGCTGGATATATTCCCTACTGAGAAAATCTGGAAGACAATTTTCAGAGCCTTTAATATGTTCAACTTTAAAATCAAAATATGCAAACAAAGCCTGCCATCTTGCAAACTTTGCATCTTCTGGGCTCTTAATCACCTTAGTGATTACTTTTTCTAATGCTTTTGCATCAATTCTCAGTAAGAAATGCTTATTAGCCAAATGAATTGAAAACTTACTAATACAATTCCAGGCAGCTTTTACTTCCTTCTCAATAGGAGCATAATTTAATTCAGATTTACTCCATACTCCGGAAACAAATTGTACTACCTGTTCTTGCTCTTTGTGGCTCTTTTCATCCGGCTTCTGCTTCAGTACACCTCCCCAACCAATGTTGCTTGCATCTGTTTCAACAATTTTAAAAGCATTATCATCTGCAACATAAAGAATAGGGAGATTGCGAACCTTGGCCTTTATCTCCTTGATTGCTTGAGTGTGTGCCTCTGTCCAAGGTTTCGGATTCTTTCTGAGTCTCTGGTTGAGCAGAGACCTGTCAATGGCACATGATGGATAAAAATTGCTCACATAATTCAAACATCCTAAAAATCTTTGCAGCTGAGTTTTATCTAAAATAACATCAGAAAACTTGTCAGCAAACTCAAGTGCATGATTTTGAAGAGCAATTTGTCCATTTTCAATGGTGTGCCCAAGAAATTTTATCTTTGTTAACATAGAATCCATAGCAGTTCCAAGGGCTGCTGGATTCTCTTATCAGCTTTCTATCAAGAAGCTGATCAATCTCTTTCTGGCAGAGCTGTCGATATTCTGCTGACATGGGGATGGCTCTGCTTTTGCATGGTCTGCCCTCATAGCCTTCTTTATAGGGCAATTCAACACAATGTTGTTTTCTGTGCCAAAAGGCGTTCGGCTCTTCGGAACAGCATGTTCTTTCAAATTCTGCTTTTAGTTCAGAAATTTGTCTCTGAACTTGTGGAGAACTCAATTGGTCTTCGATTCTGATGGTGGACTTGTGGTCTTGAGTTCCTCCAAACTGTTAATAGCCTTTTGAAGTTTCTGTTCTTTTTCTTGCATTGCCTGAACCATGGTTGAGACTCTGGTATTTGAAACATATGGAATCTCAATCCTTTCACCAGAAACAGTGATAAACATTCCTGTAGATTTATCAGGAAATCTAACAGAACCATGGGGCTCTACTGCTGCCAAAAATATATTTCCCAATATACAATCTACTGGAATATCAACGACTGCAAATGAGAGTTTCACACATCTTGAATTAAAACAAACAGCAGCTTTAGAAACTTCAAAGTCTAGAGTTTTCTCTCCTAATCCCAAAATTTTTCTTTTTGCAGTTGTCCAGTATCTAGATGGGATTATCTGTTTGGAAATAATATTAACATCTGCACCAGAATCTATAAGTGCAGTCATATTATATACTCTGCCTGCAACACAAACTTTAACTTCTATGTGGTGGTGCTGATATTGGATTGCCATCACCTGCATGTCATTTAATTCTCTAAAACCAATTGAATCATCAAACCTTCCTTCTGCAACTCTAATTTCTTCCTTAATTGGTTCAGGGTGCAAAGTATAATTGACATGCCTACCTGAAATAGATGTAGAAGGTTGTTGAGCCGTAACAACCTTTCCTGAATGTGAAACCTGGTTTTTCAGGGCAGCAATTTCTGCTTTCATGGCAGAGATTTCAGATTTGGTATTGTGTATCTCCCTACTCACCTCCCCCAAAGTGAGTGTGCGAACTTTGCTACTATTGTGCTGGAGATACGATTTTGTGTTTCTTTCGTAAGAAGCTTCAACAAAATTTGGCTTCTTACCAGAGGAATGACTGGAAGTACCAGTCCCATGCTGCATGTAGGCTTTGATCATTGCAGCTTTGAGATCACCTTCCTCAAGGGCACGGATTTGAGCAAAAAGCTTCATTTCATCATCTGCAAGTTGTGCCATGAGGACTTTCAACTTGGGCTGAGGCTCTTCTGGATAAGATTCATCTGAGGAGTAATCTGACGCAGAATCTGAACAGCCACAATTATCTGGGTCAGAACACTGACAATACATATGTACTTCTTCTTCAGAAGAGGAAGAGGAATAGGAGGAAGAAGACTCAGCAGAGGATTCAACATGGTGTTGTTGAAGATGAAGAGTAGTGGGGCGATTATGGCAATCGGTGGATTTATGCGAGGAAGAATGACAGTGGGCACAGCGAGGTTCTGTTTTGACAGTGACGCTGGGAGCTGGCTGTTTATTTTTCTGTGACTTCTTACCTAGACCACGTTTTGACTCTAGGGCTGTAGGACACATATTTGAAGTGTGACCAGGCTGACCACAGAGCCAACAAATGACTTCATTCATTTTAGCCATCTTGACATCTTTGGGACGGATGTCATGGGGCTTATAATAATGGGTCTTAGGACTGTAACGGTAATAGCCCTTTCTTCCTTTGTGCTGTCTCCTTTCCTTCGGCTTTCTGAGTTCTCGTCTCTTTTCTGAACTCAGTCTGTAAGTAGAAGCTATGCTTCTCTTATGAGCCTTCTTTGCTCTTCTTTTGTGCTTTCTGCGGGTGACCAATGGATCTTCAATGGTGATTCCATACCGTTGGCAGAAAGACTTTGTACCAGGAAGTTTGTTCATCTTCTCAATAGACTTTGTCATCTTTGAACTGGTACACAAAGTGATCAATACTTTAGTAATTATAGAATAAAAATCACCCCACACATAGACTTCCAATGGTCGGGGAAAAGCTTCCTGAAGCTTCAAAATGTCTACCAATTTAGATGGTAGACTTAGGAATAGAAAACTTGCTTCCACGATGCTCATTCTTAGGATCTTGACTAAAGTCTTTTCAATCAATCCCGGTGGAGAGTCTTCATATTGATTTATGTTGTTGCACTTGATTCATCAAGATAAGTTCGTTCTTATCGATAATTCTAAAGCCTCTGCTCCCTTGAAAATGTTCTTGGATGAGTGCTGAAGGGCACCAATCATATTATTCGAGGAGTACCATCATCATGAAACTTAATATTTCCTTGCTCATCTTTGAGCACTTCACCTTTCCATCTTAGTGATCATAGGGAGATGATTCAATTCCCACCATCTAGCCAATGTTCGAGTAAACGTGCAATGAGTTTTGCAAGCTTGAACCTCGACTTTCCTTCAACACACATCAATGTATTCCAACAATCATTTGATCAAGCACTTGCACGATGCGTAACACGAGAAAGAACATCAATTTTCCACTCCTTAAGACTTCCTTCATGAAATGCATCTCTCGGTGGAAGCTTGCCAGCACCATAAAGATCAGGGGCTGCAGGTCTTGTGAATTGAGGCTCTAAGGGCTCATAGATGGGGAATGCATGTTTCTCAGATTTATCTGAGTCTGATTCTCCGATAACTTCTGCAATAGTTATTCTTTCAGTCTTTTCTTTAGATTTAGACTCAGGAGACTTAACAATTTCTTTAGGAAAGAGATAAGGAAACTTAGACACTGGACTGCTAAGTTCATGTGTATGAATGCTCTTTCCTTTAGTCAAAAATGCTGTCGGAATCGGCTTTTCCGACTTCTTTATACTCAATCTGTCTAACTTATCAGACAGATTAGAAACTGACTGCCTTGTGGAGATGGATTGTTCTATTATACAGTTCTCCACATCTTCAAACTTCTGTACAGAATTTTCTGAAATATGTCTTATAACAGACAAATCACACTGAACTGAATTCAAAACACTATTTACATCATTTATGGACACTTGGACATTGTCAATCTGATCTTTCACCAAAGCTGTCTTGGCAACATTTTTCTCAAGACCAGTTAAAGCAGTATTTGTCCAATTTATCTGCTCACTGACCTTCTGTATTTTTCCTTCCACTCCGACTGCTGCAGTATCCTTAGAAACCAAAGGATATGCAGTAGCTGAATTACTGCCTTCTCCTAAGACAATACTCCTGAAGGGAGGATAAGTCGTGGATGTCTCAATCTTGCTGCCATCTGGTGCTTTCCAGGCATGTGAAGAAGAGGCTACTGTATCAGCCATCAAAACTACATCTTCTTCCATTTTCTTCTTCCATGAATAGAATGAAATCCATACATTATTTTCCTCCATGTATGATTTCCATTCTTCTGCCATTTTCCTTTTCTCCTCTCCTGGAAAAGTTATTGCAAACTCTTCAGCCTGTGGATGGGTAAACAAATCCCAATTAACCATCTGCTTCATCCATTTAGCAGGGATTTGATGTTTGGAACAACCATCCATTAAAGTATAAAACTTCTGGATTTTTGGGACTGAAGGTTTTTTAACACCTGGAGGCAGATCCTTGAATCTGCATTCTGGGATCAAATTATCTTTTTGTTCTAAATATCCAAGGCCATATCTAGGACTATTTGCTGGCCTCATATTTGAAAATATGGAAGTCAATCTAGGATCTTCATTTTCTAAAGTTGGTACAAGATGCATCATCAGGACATGATCATCCTCACGAGGAAATGGGATGTCAGAACACTTAGGATTAGGACATGGATTAGATGAAGTACTTGGAGGGGCTTCTCTAGTCCTAGTGTTATGGTTCTGATGTATGACCATGTAGGCAATATTCTGTAGATTGACTTGCTGTTGACACTGAGGGAAAATGACGCTCAGGGGTTGGAAGTTTACAATCTGAGCATATTCAAATAAAGAAATATGATTACAACTAGAAACAATAGAGGAACAACTTGTATCTGTACAAACTGGAGTTATATACCTGGGTGACTTTTTACACTCTGCTTCTATTCTTCTTCTGTCAATGGTTGACCTTCTGGGGAATGATAGGGTAGCAGAAGAAGGGGTTTCTGTAATATTTGCAGAGGTAATCTTTTGCACAGAGAGAGGTCTAGGATTTGGGACTGTCCAGTGTTCAAGGAAAGTCAGATCCTCCCACTTGATAGCCTGATGTTCTATCTTTTGATTTTTAGGATCTATGAGAAATGATCACTTGAAGGCCGACTTGATGTGGAGGTTTCATAAATCACATTTGACTCAATACTTGACTTATTTGCATGATTCAAAAGCTTAAATCTATGACACTTAACCGCAATAATCATATAAAAGCGTAATAAAAACCTAGCAAACACCACAATGGGGACTCTGACCTAAAAGAATATGACCCAAGCATGAAACCCATGCTTTAATAAGTCATTTAATAATAATATAAAATTATTTTCTTTATTCTTTTGACAAGTATAATAAATATTGAATCAAGTACAATTTATGAAGACCGAACCTAGTTACATTCTTCAACAAACCTTTGTCGCACTCAATACTGCTCCTTCAAACCTCCACAATACCCTCTATTGCCCACAGTTTGCTACAGCAAAGGAAACGGTCCTCCTTAGAGAGGAAAATACCTCTACTCTGGGTTTCAGCCTATTCTTGATGTCTACGGCTAGGAAAAAGGGGCTTAGCTAGCCCTCTCAACCATTCTACAAGTCCTCCAACAGTGTTGTAGCATCAGCTACCCCTGCAGCCCAAAACAGAGCACCAAGACACCATAAATATGCACAAAACCAGTCCCAAACTTACCTATGAACTGCGACCTAAGTCTGCATGGTAATCCACCTCAAAAATATGCCTAGGAATCTACCCTCAATCCTCCTTGTCGGTTGCCTCAGAGTTATAGCCTAATCTACCAAGGAGATTACACCCAAAATAGAGGTAATACTTCCCTCACCTCGCCTTCTTGCTCTTGGACATCCTTGCCTCAGATCCGCACCCTATTTCAAAACGATGTTAGATGCATTTTCGATATGCTCAATGACTTCACAATCACCTTGTATTTATATCTAACACAAGGGATCCATCAAACTTGTTCTTGTGGCTTGCCAACCTATCATGAGGGTTATAACTCCTCAAGCCGACCTCAAACATGAGCCACAAGCCCACACACAAACTTCAAAAAATAATATCTTGACTTCCAGACCTTAGTTTTGGATGATTTTCGTTACCTTCGGTTCCTCTCGGGGTCCTCTATCATCACATGTCAAAATCTCCTCATGGTTTTGGCCCCAACATTTTCGGGTACAAAACTCCATGCTTGGGTTTCAAGCCCACAAGTCACTTTTGTGGTGCTCCAACCTCCAATACAGAGAGCCATAAGAGAGAAGCTCAATATGATGAGATTCAAAAGAAAGAAGGAGCCATGCAGCTACTACTTGAAGATCTCCCTAAAGAACTGGTAGCTGACACACTTATAAAGACAAGCTAAAGAGCTTGTGGTTATGACTTCCCAATTGAAAGGAAGTGAATGAACTGGGGTAAGAAGTCTCCATAAATGTTGAAAAAGGAGCAAGGATCTATTCCCTAATTAAGAGGGAATAGGGATATCCTCCCTGCTTGAGAGGGAGTGATGATGAACATCGTATTCTCTTCTATTATGTGTCATGCACTAGGCCAAGACCAACAGCCATATGTCTAGTGAAGGCCATGGTAGGGAGAATGGAGGATTGGACAAGCATCTAAAATTGATACTCCTTGAGGATAAAGAATCCAAGATAGGAAGTATTCTTGTTGACCGACACTCTTTGAGCATTGGGCAGGTATCCAAGATAAGAGTGATTAAAGAGGACAGATATTCTTTGAGGATTGGGAATCCAAGATAGGAATATTCCTAAAAGGACATACCTAGGGGACATCCAGATGGGGTATGTACCGTAATGAGGTAGTGTGGTATCTCACGTAAAGCCTCCCAGCATTTTAGCTCTAATATGAGAAGAGCTTTTCAGTTAAGGCCTTACCATGTTGACAATGTCGATTATAATGTTGATGCTTTTAAAGATGGCTTACCAATCCGACTTTTCTTATAAGAACTCTTCAATTTGAGAATATCCTTGTACTGGTTGTACAATTATGAATACCTCCCTAGTTAAGAGGGAGTGTTGGAAAATGTAACTAGTTTCAGTCTTCATAATTGTCATTGTACTCATCTCATTATGTATATCTTATGTAACAAGCAAAAGAAGAAAGAAAAATTATTATTTTCAAGCATGGGTTTCATGCTTCTTTTGATTGGTCAACTAGGTTAAGCATGTTCTTCATGCTTCTAGGGTTTTTCATGTCATAATAATTATTTTCATGAGTCAAGAGAGTCAATATCATTTGTATAAGACCCTATTGGGCAAGTTGTAACTTGTAAAATAATTTTTTTTTAGTCTAAAAAGTCAAAATAAGCCTCCTAGCACAAGTTGGCCCTGCCAGTGACAAGCCGGCCTAGAAGAGGTTACTTGACCTCCACAGATGTGTATGTATAGAAGCAGTTTCGACCTCATTTGTCACCAATTCAATCTGACTAAGAAACAAGTTCGATCTGAAGGAAGAGAAGCAACAAAAGAAGAGCGAAAGACTAGAAGACAAGCAGAAAGACCCAGTGAAGGAAGGAGATCTAAAACCTTCTCTATTTATGTCCATACGTGCGAAAATTAGGATTTTTGCAGCTATTGCAGGGCCGAAAATTGCAGGTCAAGGTTGCAAATCCGAAGCTGAGACTTGAAGAAGGTTGAAGGAGGATTGACCCTTGTTTACTTGGTTGATCTTTGACCTACTTGGAAGAGATTCTTGGAGGGTTGACTTGGTGCTTGGAGGACTTGGTCTAGGGTTTTGGGTCTTGGTTTTCTCATTTGAACTGATTCTATAAGAAGAGAAGAGATTATTTTGGGTTTTCTCCTTGGAGGGGTTTTGCCCTGGCTTGGAGCCTACTTCTTGTGTCATTTGTCTTTATTATTCTTGATAATTTTTTGATGAAAATATCTAATAAGAAACAATAAGAAGATAACTAAAGCTCACAAGCAATTCTTAAGGATACAGAGAATTGTTTAAATAGCTTCCCTACTAGATTCTCCAACAGATGGGAGAACAAACCATGCTCTTGACCACTCGAACTACCAACTCGAGACTTTTTAAATTGAAGGGGCATGAGGGTGAGTTGTAAACCACTTATGCGTGCACGGGTGACAAGATCATTTAATGTTGGGATTTTATCATTACTATTTATATTTTTATAATTTTAGAGACAGGGACCACTATGCTAGGAACCTTGACATCCCTGTGAATTTCCCTAAACTTTAGGGGTGCTCCCACACATCCCCCTTGTGTATATTCACACTCCCACACTCCCCTGTCCTAGGAACTTTGTGGAACATAGAAAATACCCAGGAAGAGAGAATAAAATTAGTGATCTATTCTCCAAGTTGAGTTTCAATGAGCTTGTACTTGAAACAAATTCAAGTGTAGCAGTCAAATCTATAAATGATATTCATGTATAAAAATGACCACGAGTAGTAAGTGAGATCGATATATAAAATAGTGATGAGGCAGCACATAAGGTAACATTGTTGTAGATATGGTGTTATATCAAAACAGAATGACTTAAAATTAAACTAAATACACCAACCTGTTTCAGGCACATGAACTTGAAAAGGAAAATCATTATGAATGTACAAACCACTGCTGAATAGTATGAAATTTGACAAATTATAAAACCATTAAATTGTCAGCAGTGCACAAACCTGATATGATTGACAAGAAATGTTACTCCATGGTTGGTCTGAAACATGCTGCCCTTCTATGTAAATTCCCTTTCCGTGACCCTAAATGAATGTCAATTCACAATTAAGTGAGATCTTAATAGATATAAAGGCTTTTTGTATAACGACAACTAAAAAATATAGATTGAGCATAGACCCAATGCCATTTTTCACTCATTTCAAATTCAAATGCTAATATAATAAAATGACAAAAGTAATTATTTAAAAAATAGTAAGCAATAAGAATTATAATATATCATCATATTCTACAAATATATAATTGGATGTAGTTACTCATGAAAGTAGACCAAAAGAATAGCAATCAATCATTGGCACATTGAATTTTCAAAGAGCAACAGAATGATACTTTGTGAATGCTAGATACATGGGGGATTTCAACTACTATCATCAATCAAATTCAAAGAACTTTGTCACCACTTGGAGGTACTGACTAGGTTCTTAGTGTGAGGAAAACCAGGTTGCCCACACTGGCCAATTACATGTACATTGATACATGAAAAATCCAATAAGCATTTCCCTTACTACATTGCTACTCTAGTTCAACAACAATAAGAATGACCAGCAAATAGACACCAAAACCATGGTTATGATCTTAGACCTAACCTAAGTAAATACCCTGCAATTTACATTTTGATCTGTCATTCTCTTTTATTTCTACATTTTTCATCTCTCTATTTTCTTCTCTTTTGTTCTCTCTTTTTATAATTTTTCAAATTATATTTTTTTTCTTTTTTTAATCTTTGAACAACACTTTTTTCTGTCATTTCCCAACGGTATTTAGAACAATATACCACTACAGAGCTCAAAGATTTTCCAACCCCTCATATTTACTCTCTGCATAAAACTTCAATTATCTCCAAAAAATATTGTTTGAACAAAGTTCTTGTTAAATCAGTTAATCATTTCAATGAACAATCTTCTCACAACTAAGACATTACTCATTACAAGATCTCGGTTTCATTGGAAATGCTTACACAAATTCTATGGGAAATATATTCCCATGCATATATTTCAAAAAATAATTCAAAAATAATAATATTAATCTAAAAATTTAAGTTCCGTTCATATTGTTCTAGAGAAAGTTAGGTGCTCTCCCACTCTTCAATTATTTCCATCATTGGATTTCTACTATTAGTTTGTGGTATGACCCCAAGGGGACGCATATATGGGATTAAGTGTAATTATAATAGTGGTTGGCCTAATGAAAGGGCCACACATTCAATGTACAAAGAGGTATATATAGAGATCATGTAGTCATATTAATGAGGAACATGTGGTTTGGATGTATGAATATATTAGGGTATTTGGAGGAGATTCTCCCATTCTTTAAGTAGTTATTGTGTAACACATCTCTCTTATCTATCCTGGAGTTGTGCTCCACAATCACAATTAGTGTGCATCGTGTTTTCACAATTAGTGTGCATCGTGATTTCTTCATGTTTGTAGCAGACCACATATGGGATTAAGTGTAATTATAATAGTGGTTGGCCTAATGAAAGGGCCACACATGCGATGTACAAAAAGGTATATATAGAGATCATGTAGTCATATTAACGAGGAACATGTGGTTTGGATGTATGAATATATTAGGGTATTTGGAGGAGATTCTCCCATTCTTTAAGTAGTTATTGTGTAACACATCTCTCTTATCTATCCTGGAGTTGTGCTCCACAATCACAATTAGTGTGCATTGTGTTTTCACTAGTTTATTGTGCTATCTTATGTATTTGGAACATAATATTTGTTAGAGAAATGGCAGTTAATTAGTTTCCCTTATCATAACATTATCTTGTGATTATTATTATGTGTTCTTATGTTTTATCTTTCATCATCAAGACTAATGCCAAACAAATAGACGAGGACACAAGATGTAGGCATGCTACCAGGGCAAAACCTCACTCTTTGGGGAAAATCCGGTCAAAAGTATTTCTTCAATAGGTTCAAGATGAGACGACCAAGACTTTTAGACTATAGGCTTCCTCCATCAAGTCATCCCTTCACCGTGTAAGCACGAAGAACTCCACGACACCGATATCTCTCTTGCTTGCACCCAAACTTCATCCTTATCATCTTGACTAAGGTTAAGATAGCAACATAACACCGAGCATCACAGCACTTGAACGTCATATGAGCATCATTGATCATTATATGTAACATCATTGTGCATCACTTGTGGCATCAAACTTCCTGACTGATATAACATCGAACTTGTAACACCGAGTCTATGTGTAGTCAATGTAACATACAACACTATGTCACCAAGCCACTGTACTGTATCTTCTCCAAGTATAGAAACGAACCACAGAGATAAAGATGACTGCAACTACACCAATCCATATTCATTGCAACTTCACCGAAACAAAGAGACTGTAACTTCACTGAAACTGTGGACTATTGTCCTTTCATCAAGCCTGTAATCTGAGCCTTAATTGCAGAGGAGCTGAACTCTTTCACTGTAATTACCCACCAAAAAACTCAGAGAGACATGTCTGAAATTTTCAGTTCTGAAATGCGAAACCAATGGGATATTTATAGTAGTTGTCCCATGTTAATAAGCCAACCTGTGTTGGATGAAAAGATGTGTCCATATAATAGGATGACATGCCTTTTAGTGAAGCCAACTTGTAGGAGATGGATAGAGGCCGATTTGTACATCATTTTATGACTTTAATCACTTGATTTGTAGGTTTCTTTATGAAGAATATTTTGCTGAAGTCGCGGATGATAACATTTGAATGAGATGACTTAATGGAGAAGCCTTTTGACAACCTAAAGCTACATGATTTAAAAGCCCAAAACTTGGATCAATTTAAATCTGTAACAACTAACCTAGAAGTCCACAAATGGGACCTTAATCTAAATATGACCCAAGCATGAAACCCATGCTTTAATAAGTCATTTAATAATAATAATAATAATAAATTATTTTGACTAATACAATAATAATGAAGACCGAACCTAGTTACATTCTTCAACACTCCCTCTTAACTAGGGAGGTATTCATATATGGAAGATCTCACTTTATCTATGAAGAAGTTTAGGCATCGCAATGCCATGGACTAGATTCTTGACTAGGGCAATCTATCCATTTGGTCACTCTACAATTTAGGCACCACAATGCCATGGACTAGATTCCTGACCAAGGCAGTCTATCCAAGTGGGACTAAGATGGACTAAAGATTTCACCCTCTATAGGTACCATCAGGCCTACTTACTAACCATCAACCTAGGGAACTAGGTGCACATCCACCCGATGCCACCCTCCCAACCAAACATCAACACAAAGTATCGGCCTGATGTCTTTCCAGGTAATGCTTCACTCACAAAGCCTCCAACAATGCTTCACTCACAAAGCCACAACATTTTCAGGGAATGCTTCACTCACAAAGCCTTCGACAATGCTTCACTCACAAAGCCTCTGGCAATGCTTCACTTGCAAAGCCTCAACATACCTTGATCCAGGAGATCAAGAACAACCAATCTCTCCCAATCAAACTGATTGGTAACTAGCATGCTATCACATCCTTCGAGAGATTCACCTGTGCAAACACAAACCTCAATCATCAATAATTTCAAATGCATAAACAAACTACGGGGTTTCAATGTTTCCCTTCAACTAATTCCAGTAGGACTATCAATGAATCTTTCAGGAGAAGATTCCTCTTTCTACTTCACATGTGGCAACATATCTTTCCATAATATATTCTCCAACCATGACTATGATTCTTAATCATGGACTTCACTTAGACTTACGGCTATTAGTCCTAGTCTAGTGCATGATACATGAAGTAGAGATCCATAACCATTTCTTCTTTTATCAAGGCCCCCTCTTAAGGCAGGGAGATTTAACTTCTTCTTTAGGTGTGGGAGAACCTTTCATGGCTTCTGTTGTCGCACAGATTGTCCAGGGCACCGCGACAACGGCTCAGACTGGGGGCTGTCACCTTTATCCCCAATCTCTCTCTTTAAGCTGTCTCCTTGCAGGCTAAGGGAGGTAGACCCTATTTGAAATGAAGGATAAATCCAGGAGACACAGCTAGAACACCAAATACAGGATAAAATTAACAGGATTTCACAGATCTAGATTAGATTTCACGTTAGAGACCAGTGCCTTATGGAGTCAAACAAAACCCCGTTATGCGATTATAAACCAGTGAATGATGACTAACTGTTGCTTATGGAAACACGATTGATCAATGATATTCAATTAAAAACACCACAACCACGAATAATGAAAATGCCAGGATTTAAAATGCTCAATTAATTTCGATCCAGACAAATCAACAATTTTATAATACTTCTTAAGAGGGCTACAAAAGCTCATTTGACCACGAAAATTTGAAATTTTTTTTTTAGATTTTTTGTATTTTCTAAAATGTTTAGAGTTTTTTGGAATTTTTTATATTTTATTTTTTAAATCTAAAATTAAAAATCTAAATCTAAACAAAGCTCTAAAAAATTAAAATGCTAAAGTTAAAATTGAACTAAACTATGATTAATCTAGAAATTTAAAATCTAAAATCTAAATTAAATCTAAACAAAAACTAAGACTAAAATTTAACCTTGAAACTAACTAAAATTTAAATCTAACAATTAAAACCTAACAAACCAAAATCGAAATACACAATGAACTAAACTACGCTATCAATGAACTAAACAAAATAAAAAACGAAACCTTAAATCCGAGCTAACACTAACAATTAATTTAAAAAAAATCGAACTTTGTTAAAACCTCTAACTAATCCTAGAGCCTACGACTAACAAATCAAAACTTATTTTAAACCTAACGCTAAAAAAAGAAATCGAACTATACAAAATAATGAAACACGGGCGATGAAATTGAAATTTCAACGCGTGTGTACAAGCTAAAGGAGCAGCATGATCAAGCTGACAGGTTAAACGTGAGGAGCTTGGACGGCGGAGGAGATTGGACGCCAAGGTTTGACGGAAACTGAGCACGATGGCAGCGGCCAGGGAAAACGCAGGTTATGAGGAGCAGATCGAAGTCCGACCTGGTGAATAGCAAATCGCGGGCAGAGTTGTTGAACACTGGTTTGGATGCAGATGTGGATAAGTCGTTTTTGTTTTTGTTTGAATGCAGATGGGACGTTGGACGGTGCAGAGATGGAAGCCAGCGCAGATTGAGCTTGAACGCAGACAGAGAAATTATGCGCAGAGAAAGGTTTTGACGTGGAGAATAAAAGACAGCGTGGGAAATGGAGAAGGCTGAGTTCGATGGAGGGTTTGATTAGCAAGGTCGATGGCATGAGAATGGTTTGCAGATGGTACAATGGATTCGAAAGGCAGAGCTAAGGGCAATTTTTGGAAGGTAACGCAGGAAATGAAGGCAGCAGATTGAGGATGCTGGACGGATGGCAGAGACAGCATGAAGGCTGGACAGACTAGGGCACAGACAGTGGTTTTGCAGAGGCAGAATAATCTTGATAAACCCAATACATTCAAATTCCCCAGCAAACTCAGAATTTTCTTCAATTTAAGTTCAGATTTAAAACGCACCTTAAAAATAACGCCCAGAATGTCCACAATGAGGATTCTGAGGCCAGATCTGGCCTTTGGAAGCTAGATCTGCCTTAGATCTAAAAAAAAATTTCGATTTGAACCTGCAACCTGCAACAATCAATCAGATCTGAAGACACACCAAGAAACAATTAAACCCTCGCAGATAAATTACAAATTTACACTAATTTACAAATTTAAAAACCCTCATGGTTAGATTTGAAATCCATTTTAGCTCAATTTTCAAAAGTTTAAAGTTTAAGTGAGAGGCACAAGCCTTAGAAGACCCTGCAAAAACCCAAATATCATAAGATGGACCCAGAATTTAACAAATCAAGAGCTTATCAAATCTATGCTTATTGGGAGTTGGCTGATCCAACTGAAGATTTCCCCAAACGCCCAATCTTTTAAAAAATCCCCTGCACACTTAGATCTGAGCTTTAAACTGATAGAGATTCAAGAAAACAACATGAGATCCATTAAAAACTCAGAATGCTATTTCATAAATCCAGAAACTGCATAAGATACCTATATGCAGATTAATCCATGAAGGCCATCAACCATAAAATGCAAGAAACCAAGTAGCAGAGTTTAGAGAGAATTCACCACATAGATCTGAGAAGGAACATCCAGATTTGTAACCCCAAAGTCTTTAGCTTTATTCCTCAAAAAGTTTACAAGAGCTTCTAGGAGCAAGTGCACGATTCTGAGATCGGATGATCCAAGAATGACAAAGACCTCTAAATTTATAGGACTAGATCTCTAACGGCTAGTTTGGATGATCCTCGTCAAAATAATCTCAACCGTCCAAAAGATTTAATTATCTTTTAATCCGGAGCGTTGAAATTAAAATTTTGGGGGAAAAAACGAATTTATCATTTAATTCAATTTTAATTAACTCAAAAATATTATTTTTGAGTTAATTACCCCAAAATTTTGACCTTGACTTAACCACCAAGGCCCAAGGTCCAATATTTCTTAAAATTCTCAATATTCCCTTGGCCTGGGGCTTTCAAAATCATTTTCCAAGGACCAACAAATTTTGCCTTTAAAGATTTAATCCTAATTTAGGACCCTAAATTAATTAAATTTCTGGTTTAGGATTTTATTAATTAATTGACCAGAAAATTCAATTAATTGACTAAGAGGGGATTATAATTATTTTTCCAACCCTCTTTTACATGAGATAATACATTTACATACATGAAGGGGGAAAACCCATTTGTATAGACCTTCAAATAAATACCCAGTTCTGCGACTCAACATATGATCTAGTAGACCAAGTAGTTCAAACTACTTTTACAAGGACTCGATAGAACACTAGGACTCACTGAGCATGCTGATGACAAAATCCACCCTAGCTTTGGGGTGAGGCTGGAGGGAAAAACTCTGCCGATCACTTTCGTGAATCAGTGAGACAAAAAACCTTCTAGGATAGAGATCATCAACAACATACTAGGCTTACCTAGGTTGTTACATACATTAACGGTCTTACTTAGATCATTTACATCATTACATGCAGAATGGGTTTACATCATTTATAAAAAAAACTGTCGTCTGATGACTGATGATGAAATCTGGATGATGGAATCTGAATGGCGCAACCACGTCGAGCATGACGAATCCCATTTGAAAAAATGGGGGTGTACTGCTATGGGGTAGTTGACGAAGTGTGGTCAACATCTGGCTCTACTTGGGGACACGTTGCTTCATTGAAAGAATGTGAGAATCCAGAATCTGCATCCAAGCAACACACAAAATTACATAAGTAGCGTCCATCCAAATATCATCATATAACATTAAGCACATGAAAAGTAGAAGCTCTTCTTTTATTCATTATTCTACTTAACATGAAAAGTAAATCTATTCTAACTGCAAAAATGAAATGCTGAAATACAAGGAGTAGGGTTAGAAATACGATACAGAGGATGCCCTGTGGCATCAGATGTGCTCAATATAGTGTATGCCGAGCATTTGCCTACTTTCAGGCAAGTCTGTAGGCTGCTTTTCAGATGTGCCATGGCCGATCTTGCATAATGTAGGACTCTGTCTTATCCAAATGTCAAGCTGCTCTCGACCATCAGATGAATCAAACCACTTACTTCTTTTCTGCTTCTTTCTCTTCTTCTGAGTGGGTTGTGATGTCAGCAATGAGACCACTGTAAACTCCTTGTCCTCATCTTGAAGATGTTTGTACAAAAAATCTGAAGAAACTGGATCGTGACCCATATTGTTCTGGATATCCTCTGTCAATGGTGACACATAAGCTTGGTCTCTCTCAACGTCCTTTGAAACCATAGTGAAATCCTCCGTGTGATGAGACGAGAATGGCTTTAGCAGACAAGAAGTCTCATGATCTGTTGATGAATCTTCATAATCAAATTTCGGCTGAAACTTTTGCGTATGTAATTTTTCCATTTTTTCCAACCTTTCCTGTATGGTATTCATTTCCAACAAGTGATTTTCCTTCATGGTATTCATCTCCCTGGCATGCCTTACTATTAATTTCGTCTGATTTGCCTCCATATTTTTTATTTCCTGTGCATGACTTTCTTCCATGGAAGTTATCTTATTTTGAAGACTGATTTGGTTAGCTTCCATGTTTTGAATTATTTGCATATGATTGGGTTGCACATCCTTAATCATCTGAACTGGTTCCTTAACCTGACTTTCATGATCTTCTATATGCATGTGATAGTCCTTACCAACAACATTAATTTGATGACTTGACCTTGCCATTCTACTAGCTATGATCCTTTTGACAATGGGACAAGTAGCCTCTTCATGAAGATCATTACAGGGTCTACAATAAGGCGGAGTTTCATCCACAAGATTTGCAAACTCAAGTTGATTTGTCGGTCTCTGCTCATAAGATAGGTCTCTTTTCTGCAAAGCATTATTATTTCTAGGTTGGGAATTCTGCGTTTGAGCTCTTTCCATTTGAACCAACCTAGCCTGTAAAACACTTATTTCTTTAGCATGATCAGAGATCAATTTCGCTTGATTAAGCTCCATGCTTTCAAGTTTCTGCATTAACCTTTTCACAAGGTGATCATCATCTTCTAGAGGTTCTTTTAACTTAGTATCTGTCAAAGATCTATCAAAATCTGGAGTTTTGGACATTCCAGATGCTTTCTTATCCTTTTCAATCTCCTCAGCTAAAGATTGACAAGCCTTATAATTTGCAGTTTTAGCCCGCCTTAACTCATATGAAGTATCAGAATCAAATGCATCAATGTAAAAATTCAAAAGAGATCCATCAGGAGGTTTATGAGTTTGAGATATTTCTCTAAGAATACCATTAAATCTCCTGTTAAATTCTTCAGTCGTTTCATTTTCTTTCTTTTCTATAGTACTGATCTCTATTACCAAATGTCGATCTTCCCTTTTATCACCATATTTTTCCTTAAAAGCAGTTACAATGGATTCAAAAGTATTAAATGAATTATCAGGCTTCTCCGTAAACCATTCAACAACATCCTCGCCAAAAGTAAGAACAAAAGTTTTCATTTTTACATCATCGAAATTATTATTTGCAACTGCAATTCTATTCCACCAGTTAGTGAAAGCAAACAAATGAGATTTAACACTAACTGCATCATTTCCTTGAAAGATAGGTAATTTATCCATTTGAGGGAGATCATGGGGATAACCCTGAATATTAGCAAAATTACACGGCGCAAAAATATCCATGATATCGTTTTTCGGATTTTAGAAATAGATCTGTGTTCAAGAATAGTCAAAAGGTCCTCAAGAAGCGAACTTCTTGGCAAGAACTCTTGTAAGAAATGAAAGAATTGGAGTCGCCACTTGAACATGAAACTAATTCTAAAACAGAAGAAATAATCGAGAGCTAGCAGATGGATATCACAGGGGGATTCTTGTCTGGGAATAAAAAGATGAATAAGTGGAGTCGCCACCCAAACAAGAAGCCAACCGAAATGTCCAGGTGCTAAAGATACGATGATGAAATGATTAGTGATATGACGAAAGATAAGACGATGAAAATATGAAGAGATGAAAAGTCGCCAGAAAATGTGATCCCTTGCGACAGGCTAATGAATGGCGATGAAAGATCAGAAGATTATAAAATGTCGTTAAGACCAAGGATAGAAAAACTCTATCCCCGACAACGGCGCCAAAAAATGTTGTCGCACAGATTGTTCAGGGCACCGCAACAACGGTTCAGACTGGGGGCTGTCACCTTTATCCCCAATCTCTCTCTTTAAGCTGTCTCCTTGCAGGCTAAGGGAGGTAGACCCTATTTGAAATGAAGGATAAATCCAGGAGACACGGCTAGAACATCAAGTACTTGACAGAATAAACGAGATTCCACAGATTAGATTTCACTTTTAAGACCAGTGCCTTATGGAGTCAAGCAAGATCTCGTTATGCAATTATAAATCAGTGAATGATGACTAACTGTTGCTTATGGAAACACAATTGATCAATGATATTCAATTAAAAACACCACAACCATGAATAATGAAAATGCCAGGATTTAAAATGCTCAGTTAATTTCGATCCAGACAAATCAATGATTTTATATAGTCACTTCTTAAGATAAAATTTCAAAAGCTCATTTGACCACAGAAAATTTGAAATTTTTTTTTAGATTTTTTGTATTTTCTAAATTTTTTAGAGTTTTTTGGAATTTTTTATATTTTTTATTTTTTAAATCTAGAATTAAAAATCTAAATCTAAACAAAGCTCTAAAAAATTAAAATGCTAAAGTTAAAATTAAACTAAACTATGATTAATCTAGAAATTTAAAATCTAAAATTTAAAATCTAAAATCTAAATTAAATCTAAACAAAAACTAAGACTAAAATTTAACCTTGAAACTAACTAAAATTTAAATCTAACAATTAAAACCTAACAAACCAAAATCGAAATACACAATGAACTAAACTAGGCTATCAATGAACTAAACAAAAATAAAAAAAACGAAACCTTAAATCCGAGCTAACACTAACAATTAATTTAAAAAAAATCGAACTTTGTTAAAACCTCTAACCAATCCTAGAGCCTACGACTAACAAATCAAAACTTATTTTAAACCTAACGCTAAAAAAGAAATCGAACTATACAAAATAATGAAACACGGGTTTATGAAATTGAAATTTCAACGTTGTGTATGCGTTTTTCAGTGTTGCAGTTGGTCGTTTTGCAGGTTAAACGTGAGGAGCTTGGACGGCGGAGGAGATTGGACGCCAAGGTTTGACGGAAACTGAGCACGATGGCAGCGGCCAGGGAAAACGCAGGTTATGAGGAGCAGATCGAAGTCCGACCTGGTGAATAGCAAATCGCGGGCAGAGTTGTTGAACACTGGTTTGGATGCAGATGTGGATAAGTCGTTTTTGTTTTTGTTTGAATGCAGATGGGACGTTGGACGGTGCAGAGATGGAAGCCAGCGCAGATTGAGCTTGAACGCAGACAGAGAAATTATGCTAGAGAAAGGTTTTGACGTGGAGAATAACAAAGACAATGGGAAATGGAGAAGGTCGAGTTCGATGGAGGGTTTGATTAGCAAGGTCGGCGGTAAGAGAATGGCTTGCAGATGGTACAATGGATTCGAAAGGCAATAGTTAAGGGCAATTTTGGAAGGTAACGCAGAAATGAAGGCAGCAGATTGAGGATGCCGGACGGATGGCGATGACAGATGAAGGTCGACGGTGACTAGGGCAATGTATAAAGGTTTTTGCAGAGGCAGAATAATCTTGATAAACCCAATACATTCAAATTCCCCAGCAAACTCAGAATTTTCTTCAATTTAAGTTCAGATTTAAAACGCACCTTAAAAATAACGCCCAGAATGTCCACAATGAGGATTCTGAGGCCAGATCTGGCCTTTGGAAGCTAGATCTG